>ONZH01026227.1:0-57939 GCA_900303285.1 Rhinella marina
GCTGGAATGCAACTGGGACAGCAGGGGAAGCATGTCTGGGTGCATATAACGCGCCCAAGTCGCACTATTACGCCACTATCACAGCCTCTCAACAATACACTCCAAAGACAATGTAACCTCTCTGTAAAGTGAGACCATACAAGGAAACCTTCTTTCCTCTACATTGCCATGGACCCCAAGCCAAACTAGACAAAAAAAAGATAAATTCTGCACCCCTTAAAATCACGTTGCCTATGACAACCACAGATGGCATAGGCAAAGGGGAAAGCAAATAGACCCCACCCCTAATTGTCATTGTGGTGTGTGTGTGAGATGTGGTCAGACATGTCTTCTTTAAATGTAAAAACAACTCAAACACATGCAGAAGCCTTAAAATGCCCAAATTGTTGGCGCTTGAGATGTCAGTGACCCGACCTGGCCCAGTGTCATGTCTAGCAGGTAAAGCAGTGGGGATGTTGAGGGATGCGTAGGACCGCAAAAGGCAGGAAGAGGCCGTGGGGTGGCCAGAGGCTCATGGAGAAGGCAGGCTAGAGCCCGCAGGGCCGCATCTCTTCCTATAACAGGCCCCCACACAAAGCTCTCCCATCGAGGGCTCTTATTGGTCCTTGTGTGAAAAATTTTTTAATGAGTGCGACAAAGTTAGCTTGAGGTGAGCCCTCAAAAAATTAAGTGGAGGCCCAAGAGGTGAGCCCTCGAAAAAATTAAGTGGAGGCCAAAGAGGTGAGACCTCTTAAAAATTGTCTTAAAAATTGTATTAAGGCCAAGAGGTGACCATAAAAAATTTGTATAAGGCCCAAGAGGTGAGCCATAAAAAATTGTTTGTAGGCCCAAGAGGTGAGACCTCTTAACAATTGTATTGGAGGCCCAAGAGGTGAGCCATAATAAAATTGTTGTAGGCCCAAGAGGTGAGACCTCTTAAAAATTGTTTGTAGGCCCAAGAGGTGAGACCTCTTAAAAATTATGTGGAGGCCAAAGAGGTGAGACCTCTTAAAAATTATGTGAGGCCCAAGAGCTGAGACCTCTTAAAAATTATGTGGAGGCCCAAGAGCTGAGACCTCTTAAAAATTATGTGGAGGCCCAAGAGGTGAGACCTCTTAAAAATTATTGTGGAGGCCCAAGAGGTGAAACCTCTTAAAAATTATGTGGAGGCCCAAGAGGTGAAACCTCTTAAAAATTATGTGGAGGCCCAAGCAAGAGGTGAGACCTCTTAAAATTAATTGGAGGCAAGAGGTGAGACCTCTTAAAATTGTGGAGGCTAAAGAGTGAGACCTCTTAAAAATTGTGTGGAGGCCTAAAGAGGTGAGACCTCTTAAAAATTGTTTGTAGGCCCAAGAGGTGAGCCATGAGAAAAATTGTTTGTAGGCCCAAGAGGTGAGACCTCTTAAAAATTATGTGGAGGCCAAAGAGGTGAGACCTCTTAAAAATTGTGTGGAGGCTAAAGAGGTGAGACCTCTTAAAAATTGTGTGGAGGCTTAAAGAGGTGAGACCTCTAAAACATTGTTTGTAGGCCCAAGAGGTGAGCCATAAATATATATATTTTTTTTTTATGGAGCTAATCTACGGCGGTTAAGGAGGAGGAGGAGGTGGGGGAGGAAATGGCACTTCATACAGATGGCACTTCACTTTTGGCTGCTTTCCACTGTTGGAGAAGCAAAGTCCGGGTCAATCCACTTGCTGTTCATTTTGATTAGCGTCAGCCTGTCGGCATTGTCGGTTGACAGGCGGCTGGCGCTTATCGGTTATAATGCCCCCGGCTGCGCTGAACACCCTTTCTGATAGCACGCTGGCGGCAGGGCAGGCAAGCACCTCCAAGGCGTACAGGGACAGTTCCAGCCACGTGTCCAACTTGGAGACCCAGTAAGTGTAGGACGCCGAGGGATCGGGGAGGACAGGGGTACGGTCTGCCAGGTACTCCCGCAACATCCGCCGATACTTGTCCCTCCTGCTGATAGCGGGCCCCGCAGTGATGGAAGTTGCACGAGGGGGTGCCATGAACGTGTCCCACACCTTGGAGAGTGTTCCCCTGGTGGCTGTGGGCCTGATCGATGTTGTGGGACTCTGGGAGACCCTCTCCTCTCTGCCGCCAGCGATGGTGGGTGGGAAAATCTCCATCATGTTCTGCACGAGTTCCCTCTGGTATTCCAGCAATCGATTCGTCCTCTCCTCTACCGGAATAAAAGAGGAGACGTTATCTTTATACCGGGGGTCCAGGATTGCGAAGACCCAGTACAGTTTGTTCTCCACTATCCGGACAACACGTGTGTCCCGGGAAAAGCAGCCCAGCATGAAGTCAGCCATGTGTGCCAGACTCTGAATAGGCATGACCTCACTGCCCCCACCAGAAGGATCACTTGCCATTTCCTCCTCTTCCTCTTCCGCCTCCTCTCCGCCCCATCCGCGCTGAACCAATGGGACGCACACAGCCTGACTGCTACCCTCGCCGCCAGCATCCTCCTCCTCTTCCACAGCCACCTCCACGTCGTCCTCCTCCTCTCTCATCCTCCTCCTCCTGCAACTGCCACCGTGAAGCAGACAAAAGTGTGGTCTGACTGTGTAGCTCCGTTGCGTCTCCTCCTACCCCCGTCTCCTCTGCGTGCAATGCGTTCTCCCTTATTGCGATGAGCGATTCTTTAAGGACGCATAGGAGCGGGATGGTTACGCTCACTATAGCGTCCTCGCTGCTGACCTTCTTGGTGGACTCCTCAAAGATACGCAGTACATCGCATATGTCTGCCATCCATGGCCACTCGTGGTTGGCAAACTGAGGGAGCTGAGTTGGAGGCACGCGTGGATTCATAATCTGGTACTCCATCAATGCTCTCTGCTGCTCACACACCCTGGCCAACATGGAATAGGTGGAATTCCAGCGAGTCGGCAGGTCGCACAACAGCCGATGTTCAGGCAAATGGAGGCGTTGCTGGAGTTTTTTTAAGCTAGCAGCAGCTACAGTTGACTTCCGAAAGTGTGCGCACAAGCGCCGCACTTTCACCAGTAGCTCTGCCAGGTTGGGGTAAGTCTTTAGAAATTTTTGGACTACCAGATTAAAAACGTGCGCCAGGCATGGTACGTGTTCGAGTTCGGCAAGCTCCAGAGCCGCCACCAGGTTACGGCCGTTATCGCACACGACCATGCCTGGTCCTAGCTGCAGCGGCAACAGCCACATCTCCGTCTGCTGCAATATGGCGTCCCTCACCTCTGGGGCGCTGTGCTTCCTGTCGCCCAAGCTGATGAGCTTAAGCGCCGCCTGCTGACGTCTCCAGTGCTGCCAGTGCTGCAACGCTTCCAGCTAGCGGCTGAGGGCGATGTTAAGGCAGAGGAGGAGGAGGAGGAAAAGGAGGGGGGTTTATCAGAACCCGTGCTGGCAATCTTGGGCGGGGGTGGTAGGTAGGCCGTCTCTGTTTGCGACCCCTTCCCGCTTCCACAACATTCACCCAGTGTGCCGTCAAAGAGATGTATCGTCCCTGGCCGCAAGCGCTTGTCCACGAGTCGGTGGTCAAGTGGACCTTTGCGCTGACTGCGTACCTCAGGGCCCGCCTGATGTTACGCGACACGTGCTGGTGCAGGGCGGGGACGGCACTCCGGGAAAAGTAGTGGCGGCTGGGGACGGAATAGCGAGGTGCGGCAGCCGCCATCAGGTCGCGGAAGGCCTGCGTCTCCACAAGCCTAAACGGCAACATCTCCAGGGCCAGCAGTTTGGAGATGTGGCAGTTTAAGGCTTGGGCTTGGGGGTGACTCGAGCGTACTTCCGCCTGCGGTCGAACGCCTGCGAGATGGACAGTTGATGGACGAGGAGTGAAGGTGCAGGCAATGCGGGGAAGGGAGGCTGAAGGAGAAGGCCCCAAAGTAGCGAGGCAGAGGCAGATGTGGAGGTGTCCTGGCTGGAGGTCTGGACCGCAGTGGCAGCACACAACAAAGGGGAAGAGGCAGTGGCAGGAAGACCTTGCGCAGGTTGTATTGCGTTTGCTCTCTCCCACTCAGCCCAGTGCTTGACTTCCAAGTGACGCCGCATGCCTGAGGTGGTCATATTGCTCTTCTCAGAGCCCCTACTCAGTTTTGAGTGGCAGAGTGTGCAAACCGCGCTCAGTTTGTCATCCGCACAAACATTAAAAAATCTCCACACCACAGAAGTACGAGGCCTCGATGGGGAGCTTCGCGCGACTGCCCGCTGCCGGGAACAGCTTCGGCCCTGCTGGCTGTGGCCTCACTTCTCTGTCTGGACTGTCCTCTGCCTCTGGACATCCCTCTGCCTGTGGACATCCCTCTGCCTCTGGACATCCCTCTGCCTCTTGCTGCCTTTTTCGGTGCTGCGCAGACCACCACCTCTCCACTGCTTTCCCCGCTGGACATCACCCCTGGCCAAGTGGGGTCGGTCATTTCGTCATCCACCACCTCCTCTTCCACTTCCTCACTCTGCTCCTCCTCCTGCCCACTGGACATTCCAACAGCCTCCCTTGATGGCAACTGCGTCTCATCATCATCATCGCTCATGATAACAGATGCTGGTTCAGGGTCCACATCAGCAGGAGATGGCGAATACTCAAGTGTTTGGGCATCACTACAAACAAATTCCTCTGCTAGCTCCTGGGATTCTTCCGGCACATCTGAAAAAGGACCCGAAAAGAGCTCCTGGGAGGGGTCAATGGTGGGATGACTCTGTTGGCCAGGTGTGGAGGAAGGAGGGTCAGAGTGAGACTGTGTGGATGACTGGCTGGTGGACAACTGTGTGGAAGCGCTATCGGCTATCCATTGCACCACCTGTTCAACCTGCTCAGGCCTCAACAGCGGTGTAACCCGCCCCCTGCTTAACTGTCCCATAAAGGCAGGGATTCTGGATGAGTGGGATCCTGGCTGCCCCTCACCAGCACGCATTGTATCCCCACTGGCTTCAACAAGGCCCCCAACAGCATTTCCGCGCCCCCGTCCTCGTCCACGTCCGATTCCGCTAGCCCCCCTCCGCATTTTATTTTTTTTGGTTACAATATTTTTCCTTCACAGCCGTGTACTAACAGTTCAGACGGTGTGTTTAACACCACGTATATAAAATATTTTGCAAAAGGAACGCACAGTACAGGGTCAAAGAAAGAGGCCTAGTTTTTTTATATTTTCTAGGTACCACAAGCCGCTGTACTAACAGGGATCAGACGGATGTGTATAACACCACGTATATAAAAATTATTTTGCAAGGAGAAGCACAGTACAGGTGCCAATGAAAAGGCCTATTTTTTTTAAGTATTTCTCGGCAACCACAGCCGTGTACTAAACACCACGTATATAAAATATTTTTGCAAGAGAACGCCACAGTACAGGTGCCAAATGAAAAGGCCTATTTTTAATATTTCTCGGCACACAGCCGTGTAACTAACAGATCAGAACGGTGTGTATTAACACCACGTATATAAAAATATTTGCAAGAGAACGCACAGTACAGGTGCCAATGAAAAGGCAATTTTTTTTATATTTCTAGGCTCACAGCCGCTGTTACTAACAGATCAGACAGTGGGTATTAACACCACGTATATAAAAATATTTTGCAAGAGAACACACAGTTACAGGTGCCAATGAAAAGGCCAATTTTTTTTATATTTCTAGGCACACAGCCGTGTACTAACAGATCAGACGGTGGGTATTAACACCACGTATATAAAAATATTTTGCAAGAGAACGCACAGTACAGGTGCCAATGAAAAGGCCAATTTTTTTTATATTTCTAGGTACACAGCCGTGTACTAACAGATCAGACGGTGGGTATTAACACCACGTATATAAAAATATTTTGCAAGAGAACGCACAGTACAGGTGCCTATGAAAAGGCCTATTTTTTTAATATTTCTCGGCACACAGCCGTGTACTAACAGATCAGACGGTGTGTATTAACACCACGTATATAAAAATATTTTGCAAGAGAACGCACAGTACAGATGACAATGAAAAGGCCTATTTTTTAAATATTTCTAGGTACACAGCCGTGTACTAACAGATCAGACGGTGGGTATTAACACCACGTATATAAAAATATTTTGCAAGAGAACGCACAGTACAGGTGACAATGAAAAGGCCTATTTTTTTAAAATTTCTAGGTACACAGCCGTGTACTAACAGATCAGACGGTGGGTATTAACACCACGTATATAAAAATATTTTGCAAGAGAACGCACAGTACAGGTGCCAATGAAAAGGCCTATTTTTTTATATTTCTAGGTACACAGCCGTGTACTAACAAATCAGACGGTGTGTATTAACACCACATATATAAAATTATTTTGCAAGAGAACGCACAGTACAGGTGCCAATGAAAAGGCCTATTTTTTTTATATTTCTAGGTACACAGCCGTGTACTAACAGATCAGACGGTGGTGTATTAACACCACGTATATAAAATTATTTTGCAAGAGAACGCACAGTACAGGTACCAATGAAAAGGCCTATTTTTTTTATATTTCTAGGTACACAGCCGTGTACTAACAGATCAGACGGTGTGTATTAACACCACGTATATAAAATTATTTTGCAAGAGAACGCACAGTACAGGTGCCAATGAAAAGGCCTATTTTTTTTAATATTTCTAGGTACACAGCCGTGTACTAACTGATCAGACGGTGGGTATTAACACCACGTATATAAAATTATTTTGCAAGAGAACGCACAGTACAGGTGCCAATGAAAAGGCCTATTTTTTTATATTTCTAGGTACACAGCCGTGTACTAACAGGTCAGACGGTGGGTATTTACACCTGGTATACAAAAAGGGTATTGCAGGCACACAGAACCCAGAACACTAGAGCCAAATAAACTGTATTTTAAAAAAAATAAATAAATAAAACAGCCGTATACTGCCAGATCAGATGCTGCATATACACACTAGGTATATAACAGGGTTTTGCAGCCAAAAAGAACGCAGAACAGTAGTGCCAAATATAGTTTGGTATGTAGCAGAGCACCTAATACACCACTAATGCCTCTCTCTGTCCCTACTCCAGCAGCTATCCCTGAATACAGCAGCCGTTCTCTGCAGAGTGTATATTGTAGTAAAGCTATCACTGTACTGCACTATAGTAGCCCTGATAAGGGCTTTTAATCACGCTCCTGCCTGTCCAACAGCTAAAACCTATCTCTCCCTTCTCCAGCCTCTGTCCCTGACTAAGTTCACGCAGCATATGCGTACGAGCAGGAAGAGCTGAGTTTTTAATATTCGAGGTCACATGGTTTTTCCAGCCAATCCATGTAGACGCCGTTTTCGCGCTGCCAGCGTGCTCCGCGGGCCTGTCATACCCCCCCTGCATGGTGATTGGTGGAAAAAGAGCGCCAGGGAAGGTGGGAGGGGAAACGAATTCTAAGTGCGCCATCGCCGTTATACTCGATTGAAATCGAGTATGCCGAATAGCGTAGTATTCGATCGAATACCGGCTCGATCGAACACTACTCGCTCATCTCTAATTATTTTTTAACGCAACTTCGACCGAATTAATTTGTATTAAGAACGAATATTGTTATAAATGCGTTGATCATTCGCTGAAGCGAATTTTTGAAGATTCGCTAATCTCTAATTATAATGCAAGTAATTTATTGCCAATGCAAGTAAAATTCTAAATTATCTAAATGTACCCTATCCTTGACAAAAGCTCAGGCAGCCCTTGTTACCTTTTTAGGCACATCCATTAAAACGTAGATTAACTCTTTATTTACATCAGAGGAATATTACTGTTTGCTACACAGATTCATTTTACAAAAAGTAAAGAGTTAAACATATACAGTAACTTTTGCTTTTGTACCCACCCTCTCTTTCTTCCAGGCATCTCTTTCAGTATAAAGGGGACAGTGTAGGGAAAGAATCAAAATAAATAATTGTGTAGAATACTAGGGACCTTGTCAGGCAAAACACTTTGAGGGAGGGAGGGGTTAGGCGCATTGCTTAATAATACAGTTGCTGCAGAATCTAATTCTTGCCTTTCTGCACTACAAAAACAGCTACCTGCAAGAAAAAAAAATATTCTTTTTTTCTCTTTTGAACAGAGAGACAGCTGTTTTTTTCTCAAAAACCTCAAGTTTCTACAGATTATTATTGCCACACAGCACCACAATAGCATTCTGCTGCTGACTGGTTGCACATTTTTTTCAGTGCATTATATTTGTCCACTGTCATTAAATGCATTGCATTATAGCTATAGCAAAAACATTGTCTTAATGCGTTTTTAAATGCAAATAACAAAGTAGTCAAATTTTACACTGGCCTTACCTATATTTCATTATATTGTTGGCATGAAGGGAGAATAACCGCATTACAAGTTTGCATCATGTGCTTTAAAGTAGAAAAAATATATTTTCTAACACTGCATTTTTAAATGCAAATAACACAGTAGGCAGGAATCTTATAGGCGCCAAAGCTGCATTATTCCCAAAGTAAATTGTAAATATCAGTATTCACTGTGATTGTTGAATGGGAAGGACATTTAATTGCACGTCTGTCTTTTTCAAGACCAATCTTGAAAGATCTGACATGTCACTTTATGTGGTGATAACTTTGGTATGCTTTTATTTATCCAAGCCATTCTGAGATTGTTTTCTTGTGACCTGTTGTACTTGATGTTAGGGGTAAATTTGGGTCGATAACTTTTACCTTTATATTATAAAAAATCCCAGATTTACAGAAAATTTAGAAAACAATGTAATTTTACAATTTTAATTCTACTTTATGTTGGCGTCATTTTGAAAATTACATTTTATTTTTTTAGGACGTTAGAAGGCTTAGAATTTAAGGAGCAATTTTTCAAATTTTCTATACAATTTTCAAAACCGACTTTTTCAAGGACCAATTCAGTTCTGAAGTCACTTTGAGGTCCTTACATAATATAAACCACCCATAAATGACCCTATTTTAGAAACTACGCCCCTCAAATTACTCAAAACTAGTTATACAAACTATGTTAACCCCTTAGGTGTTCCACAAGAATTAATGGAAAATGGAGGTAAAATTTACAATTTTCAGTTTTTGTACAGATTTTTAATTTTAATCCATTTTTTTCTATAGCACAGCAAGGGTTAACAGCAAAAGGAACCTCAATATTTATTACCCTGATTCTGCAGTTTACAGAAACACCTCATGTATGTTTGTAAACAGCTGTATGGGCGCGCGGCAGGGTTCAGAAGGAAAGGAGCAACATATTTTTTTTGGAGAGCAGATTTGCTGGAATGGCTTTTGAGTGCTGTGTCATATTTTAATGGCACACTAAAGCACCCCTACAGTAGAAACCCCCAAAAAGTGACTCCATCTTGGAAACTACACCCCTCAAATAACTCATTGAGTGGTTTACTGACCACTTTGACCTCACAGGCGTTTCATAATATTTAGAGAAACATGGCTGTGAAGATGAAAAATTATATTTTTTCAAAGAAAAAGTTGCCAAAAAGCCCAAATTTTTACTTTAACATGGGATAACAGGAGAAAATGCACCCCATATTTGTTACCCATTTTCTCCTGAATACGGCAACACCCCATGTGGTGGTAAACTGCTGTATGAGCAGACGGCAGAATTCAAAAGGAAAGGAGCAGCATCTGCATTTTCTAACATGGAATTTGCTGAAATAGATTTTAAGGGCCATAACTTTTTATTTTTTGTTGATTGAGCTGTGTGGGGGCTCATTTTTTGCAGGGTGAGCTTTAGTTTTAAATGGTACCATTTTTGGGTACTATATGACTTTCTGATCGCTTTTTATTAAAATTTTTTATGAGGTAAAGTGGCTAATATTGCAATTCTGACAGTGGTTTTTTATTTTTAGTTTTTATGGGGTTCTCCATGTTATATACTTGATAAGATGGTTGTATTCTGTGGGTTGATATGGTTCTGTCGATACCAAATTTATATTGTTTTATTCATGTTCTACCACTTTTATATCATAAAATCACTTTTTATTGACTTTTTTTTCCATTGAAGACTCATAACTTTTTGATTTTTCCATCACTGTAGCTGTGTGGGGGCTTGTTTTTTGCAGGATGGGCTGTAATTTTTATTGCTACAATGTTGGGGTCTATATGGCTTTTTGAGCACTTTTTATTAATTTTTTTAGGAGTTGAAGCGGGCAAAAATTGCATTTCTGTCAGTGTTTTTATTTTTATTTTTTATGGGGTTTTACATGTGGTATATTTCATATGATTTTATTCAGTGGGATGATCCGGTTATGGCAACACCAAAATTGTCCCCTCCCTGCTATCTGCACGGGGTATGTGCAGATAGGACGTATATAGCCGTATGGCTGTCGTGAAGGGGTTAAGTTACAGACAACATGCTTGCAATTTTGCAATAAATGTTCCATAATTGAGTGTACCAAACCCGAGATAATAAAATGCCTGAAAAGCGGAAGGTAGTATTGAGCGAACCAAAGCATCCGAAGTGGAATTCCATTCGAAGTTTACGAAAAATTTAATTCACCACAAAGCTGATTTTCCTCATGCTTTGAAGTTTTTTTTCTAAAATGATGGCTATTGTTGTTACAAAGTGAAAGTTAGAAGCCCTGGAACGCGATATCACCAACAACGCCATGCAGCCAGCCAAATCTGCAGATAGCTATCCCCTGTGATATACAGTAGACTAGAGATGATCAAATTTCTCAAAAATCTGATTTGGATGCTTTGCCAAATTTCCCCAAAAGATTCTATTTGATCCAAATTTATTTGTGACTAATCAAGTTAAAAAACAGAGATTTCCTGGCTGCTCAGAGCTTTTATATTGGTGTAGAACACTGTGCTTTGCAGAAAAATGCATAGGGAGTCCACTGTGTGGGTGAAACAGTACTGGAAGTCAGTATGACACGCAGATGACAGACGTCATTCTTAGAATCACCTCACACTTCACTTATTTGGTCAGTTACGGGGCCAAAACTGACCAAATAAATCAACAACAAATCAGAAAAAGGGTAAAATAAATGGTGATCTCAACAAGGCTAAACAGGGACAATAGAGGCCCAGTCAGAGTGGGGAGGGTGGCAACAGCATGAGGAGTCAACACAGTGGACCAGTTACAGAGTGGTGAGGTGGCAACGGCATGAGGAGTCAACACAGTGGCCCAGTCACAGAGTGATGAGGTCGCAACAGTATGAGGAGTCAACACAGTGGCCCAGTCACAGAGTGATGAGGTGGCAACAGTATGAGGAGTCAACACAGTGGCCCAGTCACAGAGTGATGAGGTGGCAACAGTATGAGGAGTCAACACAGTGGCCCAGTCACAGAGTGATGAGGTGGCAACAGTATGAGGAGTCAACACAGTGGCCCAGTCACAGAGTGGTGAGGGTGGCAACAGCATGAGGAGTCAACACAGTGAAATGCTGACTGTGTGAAGGGGTTGTTCTTTTGACAGATAAGAAGAAGGGCAAAATAAACAGTGTCATTATGAGTAACTTACTGCTGACACTCTGTCCACTTGATTTGTGGCCACAGCTGGACGAGTTTGCCCTGGACAAACTTTCCTGTCTGGCCAGTAGTGTAGCAACAGAGCGGGTGTTTAGGGTAGCTGGCGGCATAGTTACCCTAAGGATAACTCGCCTTTTCGCTCAAAATGTGGAGAGACTGCCCTTTGTGAAGATGAATTAGGCGTGGATCAGCCAGGATTTCCACACGCCAGTAACCATGCATCAAACTAGATCTTTCTGCGTGCCACAACCAAACTTTGTCAAAAGAGACCCTTTCTTCTGGTCACCTGCTTCAGCCGCTATTTGGATGCTGCCACCTGCCTGATGACACACACCTGCTGCCATGTGCTCCTACTGCCACCCAGCATCTTGTGCTGTTACTGCCACTGCTTTTGCCCCCTACCTTACCACTCTGTGATTGACTCCTCATGCTGTTGCCACCTCACCATTATGTGACTGGGCCACTGTGTTGACTCCTCATGCTGTTGCCACCCTCACCACTCCGTCAGTGGGCCACTGTGTTGACTACTCCTGCTGTTGCCACCTCACCACTCTGTTACTGGGCCACTGTGTTTACTCTTCATGCTGTTGCCACCTCACCACTCTGTTACTGGGCCACTGTGTCGACTCCTCATGCTGTTTATATCAGGCCACATATTCACCCCAAGAGCAAGGATGAATGGAAATACTTTTATATATTTAAAATAAACAAACCCCAAAACTGTTTGTATCAGGCCACAAATTCACCCCAAAAGCAAGGATGAATGGATGTAATTTTATATATTTAAAATAAACACACCCCAAAACTGGTTGTATCAGACTGCAAATTCACCCCAGAAGCAAGGGTGAATGGAATTACTTACATATATGAAATTAACACACCCCAAAACTGTTTGTTTCAGACCGCAACTTCACCCCAAAAGCAAGGATGAATGGACGTGCTTTTATACATTTAAAATAAAGACACCTCAAAACTGTTTGTATCAGGCCACAAATTCACCCCAAAAGCAAAGATGAATGGATGTACTTTTATATATTTAAAATAAATACACCCGAAAATGCAATTCATTACCACGAAGCGTGAGGAAATTCAACTTCGGGACAAATTGAATTTCCTGAAATTCGGAGAAAATTCCACTTTGTCAACTTCGATTCGTTCATCTCTAGTACTAACAATCACTCCAGCCAAGAATGAATGTGCAAAACCTATTTATGCTGTACTTGGAGTGCAGAAACTCTTTCAGCTTTCGTTGACAGACTTATCCGCAATGTAGTTCTGGGCCTAAAATAAGCACTGCCAGGCAATTCTTATAATGGGCAATAAACCGCATCCTGTAATGGCATTAGAAGGTGCTTACAACACCATGATCCATAATATATAATACGTTCACAAGCATGGTCCCTGGAGATACGGAAATGGCCATTCAGTAAGAGGACGTAATACTATGGGAAAAAGTCTGAGAACATTTCTTAACCTTTCTTATGGCAGTAATTCAGATGGTCAAAAAGACCAGACCTACAAAGAAATTTGTTCTTTTAAACTGAGTGACTGTAAAATAATGCTCTTATGGGAATTGTAAACCCTCATGCTAGAAAAATCCTTTTAGTCCATGAGGGTAGCAAGTGCAAGAGAAAACAGGGAAGTAGGTCTGCTTGACCAAGCAGCACATGTAATTCAGCATTCAAGACTACAGCATGGGACATGCTGATTCAGATACTGAACAGTTTTGAAAAATGTACTGCTTTTCAATGAGCCAGAGAGAGAGAGAGAGAGAAAGAAAAGTGAGAATGAGAAGATGACAGTGAAATCATTTCATTTGGCGTTTTGCTTGTTCTGTAAGACTTAACAACAGGTCATAACATTGACCCTACCTGGAGACCTTGGGGGCCATTCAACTGCTACATGATGATGTGTTTCCCTCTTTATACATTGAAGCTGGCATGTTCCCTGAGTTTTTCCAGCAAGATGGTGTCAGGTCCGAGCATTCCTAGATGAACAGTTTCCTGGAAAGTGGATTGTTCGTCGTGGGCCAGTTGAATGGCCCCCAAGGTCTCCCGATCTTACCTCCTTAGACTTTTATCTTTGGTGGTCATCTGAAGCCAATTGTCTATGCTGTGAAGATACGAGATGTGCAGCACCTGAAACTACGGATATTGGAAGCCTGTGCTAGCATTTCTTCTGCAGTGTTGCTATCAGTGTGTGAAAAGTGGGAGAAGAGGGTTGCATTGATAATCCAACACAATGGGCAGCACTTTGAACACATTTTATAAGTGGTCAGAAACTTGTAAATAACTCATGAAAGGATAAAGTTACGTTAAAACCAAGCACACCATTGGTTTTCTTGTGAAATTTTCAATAAGCTTGATGTGTCACATGACCCTCTTCCCGTTGAAAAAACTAAAGTTGGATCCAAAATGGCCGACTTTAAAATGGCCGCCATGGTCACCACCCATCTTGAAAAGTTTCCCCCCTCCCATATACAAATGTGCCACAAACAGGAAGTTAACATCACCAACCATTTCCATTTTATTTAGGTGTATCCATATAAATGGCCCACCCTGTATACAGAATTAAAAACAACCAGCCAGGGGCGGACATACCGCGGTGCAGCCGGTTCGGCTGCACCGGGGCCCGGGACCGGAGGGGGGCCCTTTCTTCCCGGCGGCAGGTAGAGATGTGAGCGCTTCCATTTTGGAAGCGCTCATCTCTATATTCATCTGTATCGCCGTCCTTAGGACGGCGATACAGATGGATAATGCGGGGCAAGGGAGGGAGAGGCGTGTCCCTTCCCCGTTCCTCTGATAGGCTGCAGGCACTAGGCCTGTAGCCTATCAGAGGCCGGCACAGGCGGCGCGATGACGTCATCGCGCCGCCTGAGCCGTACAGCGCGGGACACAGGCCGGAAGAGGCCTGCATCGCGTCGCTGACAGAGGCAAGGAGGTAAGTATAACTGTTAATTTTTTTTAATTTAAGTTGGCACTCAGTGGGGGCACTATGGGGGAGGAGCACTATGGAGGAGAGGCACTATGGGGGCCACTTTGGAGGGGGAGCACAATGGAGAAGGAACACTATGGGGGGCCACTATGGAGGAGGAGCACTATGGGGGGCCACTATGGAGAAGGAAAACTATGGGGGCTACTATGGAGGAGGAGCACTTTGGGGGGCCACTATGGAGGAGGAGCACTATGGGGGGCCACTATGGAGAAGGAACACTATGGGGGCTACTATGGAGGAGGAGCACTATGGGGGGCCACTATGGAGGGGGAGCACTATGGGGGGCCACTATGGAGGGGAGCACTATGGGGGGCCACTATGGAGAAGGAACACTATGGGGGCTACTATGGAGGAGGAGCACTATGGGGGGCCACTATGGAGGAGGAGCACTATGGAGGAGGAGCACTATGGAGGGGGAGCACTATGGGGGGGGAGCACTATGGGGGGCCACTATGGAGGGGGAGCACTATGGAGGGGGAGCACTATGGGGGGCCACTATGGAGGGGGAGCACTATGGGGGGCCACTATGGAGAAGGAACACTATGGGGGCTACTATGGAGGAGGAGCACTATGGGGGCCACTATGGAGGGGGAGCACTAGGGGGGCCACTATGGAGGGGGAGCACTATGGGGGGCCACTATGGAGGGGGAGCACTATGGGGGAGGAGCACTATGGGGGGCCACTATGGAGGAGGAGCACTATGGGGGGCCACTATGGAGGAGGAGCATTATGGGGGGCTACTATGGAGGAGGAGCACTATGGGGGGCCACTATGGAGGAGGAGCACTATGGGGGGCCACTATGGAGGAGGAGCACTATGGGGGCCACTATGGAGGAGGAGCACTATGGGGGGCCACTATGGAGGGGGAGCATTATGGGGGGCACTCTGGAGGAGGAGGACGACTATGGGGGGCCCTATATATATACTGGCACTATGGAGGGCGAGGATCACTATGGGGGCCCTATCTTATATTCTGGCAGACATGGGGGCACTATGGAGAAGGGGGGGAGAGGAGCACTATTGGGGTCATTGTATAGGGGCACTAAGAGGGTTTTTTGGGTACATAGTAGGGGGCATTGGCACATTATGAGGGCACTATGGGGACATTGGCTGGCCGGGGGCACTAATTATTTCTATTGTTGGGACTATTACTATCAGCTTAGCACAGTTATTTTTGGGGAACATTTTGGTTATAATTTAGTGTCAGGGACACTTTCCTGGGTGCAGTTATTTTAATTACTGAAGGCGGTAGTATTTGAGGGGGACTGTTTCTGCAGTATAGTTTTGGGGAGCACAGCGGGCACAGTATTGGGGAGTGGCAGGATGAGGAGTTCAAGAAGGTGGAAGAATGATAGAAAAGTAGGAATCTAAGATGTCTATTTGTCAAACTCCACAGAGAGAAGAGATGGCTGGAAGAAATCATCATGGCAGTCTGGTCTGAAAGGAAAAGATGAGGAAAGAGAACATCTACATCTAAGAAGACGTCACTGGATGTAGGAGGTATGTGGACCTGTATTAGGCTACTTTCACATCTGAGTTGGTGATTCTGGCAGGCTGGTCCAGCAGAGAACAGCCTTCTGGAATTCACCGGCTCTGGCACTGCTGGATGCAGACAGAATGCCCGCCGGCCCCATTAACTATAATGGGGTCAGGCAGAGATCCGGCCACAATCTGGCAAAAATGCAGAGAATCAGCAGGACACAAACCTCTGCATGACTGAGTCTGTGTCCGGCCAATTTCTTGCATTCTCTGCCAAATCAGGTGGCCGGAGCGTAGTGCTGCAGGTGTGAAAGTAGCCTTACCCTGTATGTTTTGTATTGCTGTATGTAATGTTAGGACACCATAGGTTAGGTTGAGAATTTGGTTTGGGAACGGCGGGGGGGGGGGGCCCAAACACATTCCTTGCACAAGGGCCCTCTGCTGTCTGTGTCCGCCCCTGCAACCAGCATACAATAGATTAGCAAATGGATGTTTAGTTACATGGGAGAAGGTTCAGTAAAATGTGTATTTTATAAGTTTAAATCTCTGCTCTTATTTGTACATGGGGGAGGTGTTATCAGTGATTGATAACATTTTAATTCTATGTGTATATGCAGTGATAACTCTTCACCACTTATAAGATTGCTCCAATGTATAACTGAACTCAGAGCATAGAGAAATATACAAAATGTAGGTTTTGCTGAACCTTTTCCTACAAAACGATATACTGTATCAATCTGCTCAGCTTCTCCTGCTCTATAACATGCTGCCTACAGATTGTGTTGCATTTCATGGTGACAGGTTTACTTTACTGTAACCTGAACTGGATTACCACATGTCATGTTATTTTTGCTGCCAGTGGATTGATAAGTATAATTTCATGTTAATTTGAAAAAACATCAGTAAAACTAGGGCAAACCTACGTTACTTCAATTTCACCAAAATACCACACCTGTAAAATGGCAACTCTCTCTTTCTCTGGAAGATCCATCCTTTTGTGATCTGAAATCATAGACAATTGGAAAGTATAGAATTTAATAACAACCATGTTCCGAGGGTCTTTTTTAAAAAAAATTTTAAGCAGATCTCATGAAACTGGTTAACCACATGATGGACTAAGCTTGAGACTCAGTTATTTGAATAACCATCACATAGTGTATAGATTTATCATATCTATTAACCGTAATTTTGGTAACAAATGCTCTTTGAAAGGATTCTGTCAGCAGTTATGAACCTTCAAAACTGCTCACAGCACTATATATTTGATGGGGCAAGCAGTGCAGACATACTTATCGTGATGGCCACATAGGATGCATGGCACACAAATCAAAGCCTAAATACTACTGGTTCCACAAAAAATGTGCCAATCAGGCGGCCCTTGGGCCCTGGGCTCTCTATACGAACTGCTACCCGGGCCCACACCGATCATGAAATGTTTCATTTATTTTTATAGAGTGACAGATATGCATGTGGGTCTGCTGCTCCATTCAACTCAATGTGACTAGCCAACTACAAACTCACAGATATATCTGGCAGCCCCATCGACCTGAATAGAGTGGCAGCGTGCATGTGTGTCTGCCATTTCATTTAAAAAAGGGAAACAAAGGTCCCTTGTTCTCGTTATTAGTGAGGGCCCTATAGGTCAGATTTCCGTCAATCAGACTGCTCTTCTGCTCCAATCATCTCAGGATGGTTGACTGGAAATCAGTGTATAATCTCATCTCAACATTATACATGTACTATAAATGTCTGATAAACTGCCTCTGGGAGACACATCTATATTGAAAATGCGGTGCCCTTACCGCAATCTCTCATAGCTGTAGTGAAGGAAGAGGTGGACACAAATGCAAGACTCTTTCCTTTCACTTTTGTGGGAGTCTGTAACATAGCTTAACATGCTTTCATGAAAGTGAATAGAGAGAGAGCTTGCATGACCACTTCTCCAGGCGTTGCAGGACCCTCCCCATTCTCAACCCACACCTATCAGACATTTATGGCATATCCAGTGGATACACCATAAGTGTGAAGATGGGAATAACACTTTAAATAAGACATGCTTTAAATCTGTATAATCTGTTTAAATATTCATAGACTAGAACTTTCATTCAGTGAACATGGGGTTAAGCAGGCTAAGATTGTCGTGATGAGCGCAGACTTGGCTCCTTACTGTAATACTAAGGAAGGCTAAGACAGGAGCCAGAATTCTGCTGTCAGTCCCTCAGCTGCTGTGGAAAAGTGTATCACACATCATCTGCTCTACTTATTTGGCTATAGGTCACACTTGAGTACAGCAGGAAATGCTCCTGGCAGTAACTGTAACCCCTCCGGCTTCATCTTACTCTTTCCCATTCTTGCAGGCACTGAAAGGCAAAAGGTCTGCAGCTGACAAATATTATCCATTCTTTTCATCGATCCAAGGATTTGCAGATGTGATAGCTTGATGTAAGCTGTGAATCGGCTGAGGCATCCTTTTTTTGCTCTGAGACAGACCATGCTGTTCTCGACAGACCCACAGCTGGTTCCCCTCCCATCTCTCTCATAAAAATAGATTTCCAGGCACAGCCAGTACAGCAGAAGCAGCTGTAGCTGTTCACTGTCAGGCTTCATCAATAACCAGAGGTAGCTCTGGGCATCAACAGAGTAGAGTAATGTGGGACACCTACAGCAAACACGTGGGTTAACACTCACCATTTTGCCTAGGGTACATCATTATAAATACTATTGTAATCATTATGAAAATTCTGGGGCAGATTTATGAGTATTGACACAAACAAGTTCTGGCAGTATGTAAAATCTGCCATTAATTTGGGTTATGCATGAAACATATTAAAAGGCTTCAAAGCTCATGACGCAGCCTGTACAAACACAGGTGTAGACTTTGCAACAGTATTAACCAGTGCTGATTGTGCTACAGTTTTGTAAGAAAATCAGCCACATGCACACAGAAATTAGAGCAGAATCTGCGTTATCTCTAACTTTCTCTTGTCAGAATCATGGAGAACATTATAGAGAAGTACTGACCTGTATGGATATGAACAAGGCACTTGGGCTTAGTTAAAACTGCATATTTAGCTATTGCAGCCCCTCTATCTGTGTGTCTCATCTGTCTCACTCAGCTCTTATTCACTACCACCCCCCCTTCTCCATACATTTGCATTTACATGTATAATCTGATACTTTTGTGTGCTGGTCCATCTCGAGGTCGATAAAGGAGAAATTTTAGAGAGAAAGATAGTTTAGGAAGGAGGAGGAGTGGAAAACAGCTGTTATCAGAGAAAAATGTATGGTTCTTCTGTTAAGATATATTACAAAGTTTCTTATAGGCACCATATCCTATTGATTTATGCAAAGTTGTGTGAAAAGTTACTTACCAATTTATTGTCATGTTCAGGGGTCAATAGAATTCCTGAACTTATCACAATAGAGTCATGATCAGGAGAACCCCAGCACATCTCAATTGTTCCCTGAACAGAGAAATTACACCAAAGGAAGCCAAAATTAGCAAAAATACCAAATACTAACAATCAGAATAAACAAAGCCAGGAAGAAATCACTACTAATATGAACAGTGGGTATCATAGCTGAGCAACCTGTGTGGTTCAGGCAGATCAGCAGCAGACGTGTAACCGCTGTGCCAAGTGACGGTTTGACTTTGGGCCAAACCCTAAGGGTGTTATTCTGGTGTCCCCCTGGATTTCATCTTTTAATCCCTATACAGGGATCTGGTCCTCACCACAGGGGGAGGGGTACTAGAAATCTGGGCAAACAATATAGAGCACTGTTCAGACGCAAGACCAGGATACAGGATCACAGACAGAGCCACATAGCCAGGAACCTATGCAAACCAGGATACAAAGACATGGTGAACATAGATAAGAACATAATGAGATGACAATGACACATAGCCTGGAACCCATGCGGAACTGATCCATAGTGCACACAGACAGATCAGAACATGCAGATGACGTTGATATATTGCCTGAAACCTATGCGGAACTTATACATGTGCACACAGACAGATTCAGAAAAACAAAGACATTGTAACATAGAAACGTGGCACATTCTTTAGCCTGGAACCCATGCAGAATGGGGAGCATGCCATTTCCAGACAGACTAGGACATGAAGACATTTGATGAAAAACCAGACTGACAGACACACTGGTCAGGAGCATGCACCCTGCACACAGAATTCCTGGAGACAGACTGAACTCCTAGGCATACAGCACACAGGTCTAAATAGCAGGGTGTTGAGAGCGCCTGACCACCTGATGTTCAAACACAGGCTCAGGGAAGAATTAACCATACAAGACACAGAGAGCACACAATTCACAAGACACAGTTCACACACTATAAAAGGCCACAGCCAGCATGCACTACCCAAGCAACCAGCATACATGGGAACGTATCACAACCAGTACACAAGAGCATAGGCGTCAGCCTACATGGCAAAGCAGTGTCACCTTGAGCCGCACTGTGATGCAGATACAGGGAGTACACAATTCGCAGGACACAATTCACACGCATCACCCAAGCAACCAGCATACACGGGTAACAACCAGCAGCCAGCACGCGAGAGCACGAGCAGCCAGCCTACATGGCAACACATTATCACAATGAACCGCACTGTGAAATTAATCATTTGAATTATTTGGCAAGAATAATTCAGCCGGGGGGAGGCTTTAGACAATGATTCAGAAAGTCTATGCAGGCTATAACGTCAAAATATAAGCAGCACAGCATCCACCAGATGTGGGAGAACTGAAAAGCATACAAATGGGAAAAATGCTATAAAATTCTATATACAGTACAAGCCATATAATGGCAAGTAATAGTGTTTTTCCTCATGCACACACTGTACTATTGATTGATGGAAAGTGTGCTGAAAGGTGAGAGTGAAAATTGCTGACACATATAAATCAGCCTGTGTTACGTATGGCCACCTGGTATGTTTGCGGATTGCCCAATAGACCCTTTCATTTCTATGGGTCCGCAAAAACACAAAAAACAAAAACAGATCACACATGGATGTCATCCATATGCTGTGTGTATATAAAGGTATGGTTGCACAACATATAATAAACAATAAGAGTAGAAATAAATTTAAATATATGTGGCGCTATGCCGACTAAAGATAAAAAAGGAAGTCCTTAGTTACACATATTTGCAAATGCGTGATCATGCCCACTCACCCTACGTCACGGTAACTTCCTGTGGAGTGGGTCCCTACACTCGTCTATGCCTCTGTTCAGACTACATCCAAGTCTCCATTGTTCAGGGCGTGTGAAACCAGCTAAATAGGTATCCTACCAGGAAGTCCTAGGTGAATGGGCGTCGTCAGGTCCTTTTTTATCTTTAGTCGGCATAGTGCCACATATATTTAAATTTATTTCTAACTTTATTTCTAAGCAGATAGCTGACTGAAGTCAAAGGGTCCGCAAAAAAACAGACATCGCATGGACATCATCCATGTTTTGCAGATCTCCATTTTGTGGACTGCAAAACGGATGCAGTTGTGTGCATTAGGCCAAACTGTTGTGTTTTTGCACTGATACTGCTCCAGGATATGAACAGTGAAAGTGTAGTTGCTTGTGGGTGATTATCTGTGCATCCCGACACTGCCATCACCGTTGCCAACATTCCCAACTTTCAGGAATGGTCCCTAATTTTCAGAGACAGTCCTTTCAATTGTGGGCTGGACTGTGCTGTAAATAGATGGTGCTTGTGTCAGTGGGTGGTCCCACACTGTTTGGGGGAATTTCTCCTGATGGGGCCAATTTGTCCTGAATTTGCCAACTGCAAAGTTGGTATGTGTCATGTCAAGGTGTTTGTCAGCTTGAGGTTACATTTGCCCAACTATGCAAAGGTAGGTTAAGTTTTTATCAAAATACTTTACGGGAACTGCAGACGGACTATACTCCAACCATTCTGTGGGTAAAACCGAGGTATTATCCTCAAAATGATGAGGTGATTGGTGACTGCAGGTGTGCAGGATTGGCCTATCGGCCTGCGGTTGCCACAAGATGTGTTCATACCCTTAGCGCATGGACCCTATCTAGTGCAAATAGATGCAGTTCTAAATAAATATTAAGAGTCTATTGGATTTACAGCTGTTTACTTGCAAGCACAGACTTTAACAATCATTTGAAAACAGTGCCGATGTGAATCTGTAGAGCACTGCAGAATAAGTTGGTGCCACATAAGCAAAGAGGAACTGAATAAATACCTTTACTACATCATAATTCTCCTGATGACATTTTATCTCACTATTCACATTCTGGATTACCACGGACTGAATCATATACTATCCCATGTACAGAAAACTGAATGCAGACCTAGGTACGTCTCTGCACCACAGTACAAATTATCAACTTTTCAAATGGATGGGTTTAATAGGGATCAATAATCTCTGTTATTTTCAGCCTTTGTCAGCAAACCAACCAGCACAGCAAAACCATAATAGCCAAGTGGGTAAAATATTGACCGGGCACCTTCATAAAAATCAATGTTAAAGTCTGTCTAGAGAAAAATAGCAATATGTTGCATATGCCCATTGACTGATTGTTCCTATTCCTTCCAATACTTCAAAAGCCTTCATTCTTATATGCAAACTGAACAAATTGGACAAAAGTTTCCTTTTTTGAACAAATAAACCTAAACGTGTCAAAAACAAAACTTTCTTGTTCCTGAATTTATTGATGTATTTTTATTATTAGTTTGTTGGACAATTTTTAGTTTACCTAAGAAGCTATATTCCATGTTAATAATGCCATACATTTTATATAGCAAGCAGTAAAGGCCATGTTACCTATTCATTTTGATAATACCTCTGCATGGAGTTTGTATGTTCTCCCCATGTTTGCTTTGGTTTCCTCTGAATCCTCCGGTTTCCTTCGAATCCTCTGGTTTCCTCCCACACTCCAAAGACATACTGATAGGGAACTTAGATTGTGAGCCCCATTGGGGACAGCATGATGCTAATGTCTGTAAAGCGCTGAGTAATATAGTAGTGCTATATACATGTATAAAATAAATGATAAATAAAAAAATATGCATAAACATGAATGGACTGCAACAGTTATATTTACTGTTATATTAACACAGATATAGACAGATCTGGGGTGTCATAATGGCTTTGACAGTAGAAATTCCTATAAGGAAACTTTTTCCCATAAAAGAACATTTTTTAACGAGTTGCCCCAAAGTAACATATTTGTGGATAAAATAGTTGGTACACTGAACAGTTGATGAGAAAAAGCCTATGAGGATTTTGCAGGCATATTCTGTACTTTCACGTTTTAGTTCCAATTTTTTTTACACCTGGAAAATATGAAACACAGGACAAACAAACGTTTTTTGCTACTTGCGGTTTTTTTAAATTTAGCAACGCTTTTGTCTTTCTGGCTTCTTTTAAAAAACACAGCATGCTAGAGCTCTTGGTGTTTTTTTCAAGAATTTTCACATCACCTCCATAGGGTCAACATCAAGTTTTGACTTACAATCACTGATGGAAATCACTGGCCAATTCACTGAAATGTGATCTAGGCCTAATGCCTGCTTTTAGCATGGCAATGACATACCTGGAGCACAATAGTGCCTGTAGCTGTCAACAACCAAGGAGCCAGATGCAGGGGGCCTGTGGACCACATGTAACTCCAGAGACACTGTATTTGCTACTTTGTAATATTTAAAGAAGATTACTTGGAAATGGTAATAGGCATTATCATATACATACAGTTACAACAAAAGTGAATGAATCCTTTGAAATTACCTGGATTTCTGAATTTATTACTAACAAATTGTGGACTATATTAATAACACAGCTGTACTGTTGGGTCTTTTATTGAGCAAATTGAGTGAAGATCCACAATGCAGGGAGAAAAAATAAGTGAATCCTTAAAATGTCATAACCCTTTAGCAGCAATCTCGTCTATCAAATGTTTTCTGTCTCTGAAAGTTAGATACACAATGTTTAGGAGGAATTATGGTCCATTCCTCTGGACAAATGTACCAGTTCATAGATTTCTTGATGTTTTGTGTGCACAGCCATCTTCAGGTCCTGTGACAGTTAAAAGGGTTAAAGGGGTTATCTAGCCTTTCCTAAGTCATCTCATATTTTGAGGATAGGCCATCACTAGCGGATCTGTGGGGGTCCAGCAACTTGCACCTCCACCAATCAGCTGTTTGGGTGTAGCTCTGTAAATAAATAAATTGGCAAATTGGTGCCAGAACTACAACTCTCACCCAAATAGCTGATTGGCAGTGGACAACCACTTTAGGGTCGGAGCACTATTTTGGTCATTCCAACACAAATTTTCTGTCTCACTCTTCTTACTTGATTTACTTGTGTCTTGTGTGCTTTCAGATGTTGTCTTCTTGCATCTCCAAATATCTCTTCAGCCTGAGGTCATGGAAGCTGCAGTATAATAGCGGATTTAGACACATGGATAATCTTTTAGGTGATTAACGGCACAATCGCATTTAGCGATTTAAAGCCACTGATAGGTGTTTTCATGCAAATATTATTGTGTACATATGCAATTGTTTACTTGCTTAATCAAGGATAGTTCACTGCATTTAGACCACAATGATTTTCGTAAAACGCGTCTGTTTTTACAATATACATGTCGCTAAGAGATCACACGATGTTCCTTTACTTTACTGCAAGTCAATAACGACAAAAGATAATTTTTTTGTTTGTATAAAGTGTTGAACGAGTCCTCAGAACAAACTTTCAGTCCTTTCATACAGTACATGTTCACTAGACAATGATTGCCCAACATGAATCTTTAGCGCTCAAATTGTAACTATTATCTACTCATCTAAATGCGCTATTCGGCTATTATAGCTGAAACTAGGATGGTTTATTCTCAGTTGATACCAAGCATGTCTATTAAACCTTGTTCACACATCAGTTATTTGATCAGTTATTTCCATCAGTTATTGTGAGCCAAAACCAGGTGCGGGGTAAAAACACAGAACAGGTGCAAATCTTTTCATTATACCTTATGTCTGTGGAGCCTCCACTCCTGGTTTTGGCTCACAATAACTGATGGAAATAAGCCCTTAGCTGCATCACATATCTGAACAAAGAGGAAGGAACATATTTGGGATAACAAATCCTGTAGCCATTTTTAAGGATAATAGGCTCATTTGAGGAGCTACCTAAGACCCCTGGGATGAAATATTGTAGATGTGGAAATATTGAACAGTTACAGATTTGGGACTCTATGCAAACAATTTTATTACAATTTTGAATATAGCACAGTATTTACATCCTACTTCCAGCTTATATTTTCTGTACTGTGTGTAAAGATTTTACTGGTAAGAACCAAATCAACATCTTGATGAAATTGAAACGTGATTGTCATTTGAAACACAAGTTCACTTTTAACCAAGAACAATTAGACTTGGCAGATAAAGCATTATAGTATATGCATAATAACACCTGAACTTGGTTAAAAGGCTATTTTCACATCAGCGTCCCGTTCTCTGGATCAGGCATAGCCAGAAAGTGATGTTATGGTTGGCAATGGTTGGCAGGAACAAAGTTAACCACCCTATTTTTCTCCTCTTTGTAGGAGTGGGCTGGTCCTGCTTGCTGCCAGGAGGGGGAGTTCCAGTTCAGAATTAGTGCTTATTAGTGCATATTAGTGCTCCTGCTCCTAGGAACCATATATAATTCTCCAGTGAAACCAACACTCCAGAGAAACCATCAGAATTGAGAACACTGCTTCCAGTAAGGATCAGTGTGACAAGATAGCAGAGTTATCATCAAAATACAGTTTAACAGACACTGCTGCAAGGTAAGGGACTACGGCTTAGACACCCATCACCTAGAATAACCAACAGGCCAGACTAACATCAAGCCTGTATTACAGTGGACACCTATACCCACAAGTGCCTGCTAGTGCTAATAAAGTGAAAATGAAATGCCACACAACCAGACAGCATATCTCCTCACCTGGTGCCTGAAACTGCACTTTGTATTTAATATTGCTTGTGCCACAATTTATACAGTATTTTGCACTAATTAGAGTGAGGTTTTTATATATTCACTTCTGGCCTGATTCTTCAAACTACCTTTCCACTGCACTGATTCCCACTGAGTATTTTTGTATGTTATTTGATTGTGCTCTTTAGTAAATGAAGTAATGTATGCAACCAATTAGGCTGTTAGCATGTTTTCAGTATTTTCGGTACATTTACTTATAGGCTCATTTTCCACAAAGACCAGATGTGACACATGGTAAAAAGAATCTCACAAAGTTCCATTCTCACTGCATGGTTTGAGGGCATGTGGTAGGTAGTGGTGGTCATTCTTTCTGATCTCTACCTCTACAACCTGGAACTGGACATTATTATTTCTAAAAGGATGTCCTGGAGTTGGAAAAACTGCAAAGACGTAGAAAATCCGTTATGAGAAAATGATAAAATACTTAGATTAAAGGGGATATGTGAAAAGATTTCTTAATAGAAATGACATGGATTATTAAAGGGGTTATCCCACAAAAAGTATTACTATGCAATGGATAGTGGATTTCAAATGAAATATTACTGCAATATACATACAATAAGATGATATTTAGTTTTTTATTTGCATTACATTTTACACTCTGACAGTGCCCCCTGCTGTGCTGTGGCCCTATCTACTATATATATATATATATATATATATATATATATATATATATATACATACATATACATATATACTAGCAAAAGGACCCGGCTTCGTCCGGGTATAATTCATCTATTTCATTTAATGTCTGTGTGTGTCGTTAAAAGATATCGACATTTAACTCCTCAGATGCCATTTAGAGGATAAAACCTGGAAGCACGTGCTCGTAAATAAAAAAAAAGTAAAACTGTGGAAGAATAGCTTGTTTTTACAATTCTACCCCATTTTCAATTATTTTCCTGCTCCCCACAACATCATATGCGAAATTACAACTTGTCTTGCAAAAAAACAAGGCCTCATAAGGCTAAGTGAAAAGTAAAATAAAAATGTTATGGCTCTGGGAAGGCAGGGAGTGCAAAACAAAAATGTAAAATTGCAAAAACGTCTGGGGTAGAAAGTATGGAGAACCTTGTCCATTGGCAAGTTTATACTATACATTATATCCAAATCACTGCCCCCTATATGTCCCCTAGACAGTAAAAATGACTCTCTTGTACCCCTAGAAAATAATAATGAATCCTTGATGCCCTAGAAAGCAATAGTGTCAACTTTCTTTCCACCTAGACAGAAATAATACCCAATGTCTGCCCTTTTAAGGGTAATAATGTCCCTGAGTGCCCCTAAAAAATATTAATGTCCACTGAGTGCTCCCTAAAATGTAATAATGCCTCCATAATGCCCACTAAACAATAATAATGCCCTTCAGTGTCCCCTAAAAAGTAATAATGTCCCATGTGATGTGTAAATAATAATAAAGCCCCTTGAGCTCCCTGAATACATAATGATGCCTCATTTGCGCCTGAATAAATATTAATGCCCCTTGTTCCCTCTGAATGAATATTAATGGTTCTTATGCCCCCTGAATAAAGAAAGCCCCTTGTGTCCCCTGAATAAATAGTAAAACCCCTCAGGCCCCACAGATAACACCACACAACAAAAAAAAACTTTTCGTCTGCTACTGGGCAAAAATCATTTGTCCTATACTAAATTGAGTGTGTGGATTACAAATCCGAAGTCAGAATTGTTGTAACACGTCACAAAATTTTGCAATGCATAAGTGTGCCTAAATGAATTAAGCACTTGGAAAGCATTGAATAATTTTGAACAGAACGAGTCTTACCCCATCAATTACCTGATCTACAGCAAAGATTGCGTAGTAAACAGTGTATGGAAATGTAATGGAATAACAAAATTTCAAAAAGTCTCGTTTTTCAGTTTAAAAGTCTTACTTGAGCCAGGGCCAGTACTGTTAAAAGTGCTTCAAGTGTCTGCTTTTGCGAATGGTCATATTTTCCCATTGAAAAAAACAGCAGTAGTCCCCCATCATGTTGGGATTCCAGCGGCCTTGATACCTGTTCTCCATTGTAGAAATATCTTTTTGGAACCGCTCTACATGTTCATCACTTAAGTGTCCCAAATTGGGTGGGAAAAAGTCAAGATGGGAATGGGCAGCCAAGTTTTTCATATGCTGTAAGCATGTTGTCTACTAATTCAGCATAGTATTCAGCTCGTCTGTTCCCAAGGAAGTTCTGCACTGCTAGCACAAATGCATCCCAAGCGGCAGGTTCCAGAGGGTCGAGTTTTGTTCTGAATGTGTCATCATGCATTACTTTGTTGATTTCGGGGCCAATAAAAATTCAGACTCACAGTCAGGATACACAATTTGTCACTTGTTTCTCTTTGAATATCCGGCATTTTAGTCATGCAAAATAACAGTCTGGTGATTTTTCTGCTCATGTCAAACCGTCGGCACTGCAAAAGCCATTCCTTTCCTTTTACCATTCAACCACTGCGTTAGCCCATAGTAAGGGGCGGAATAGATGCGGCCCCGTTCACTTCAATGGCCGGCATGGGATCTTGCTGAGCCGCGGCTCCGTGCTGTGGCTCCGCAAGAAAAAATAGAACATGTTCCATTCTTGCCCGCAATAGCGGACAAGAATAGGCATTTTGAACAAGGTGCTGGGCCGTGTGTTCCGCAAAATGCGGAACACACGCCGGTCGGCATCCGTGGTATTGCGGATCCGCATTTTTACGGATCCGCAATACCATGGCTGTCTGAACGGCCCCTAACACACAGTGCAACAAACATGAGGTGCCCAGCTTTTATCTTGACCTCCAATTTGACAGTCAAAGTAATAATTGTAAGCAAGACGCAGTCACTCTGTCAGATTCTTGTGCTGATCATAAGTGGTGTATTTGCCACATACAGTACAGACCAAAAGTTTGGACACACCTTCTCATTCAAAGAGTTTTCTGTATTTTCATGACTATGAAAATTGTAGATTCACACTGAAGGCATCAAAACTATGAATTAACACATGTGGAATTATATACTTAACAAAAAAGTGTGAAACAACTGAAAATATGTCTTATATTCTAGGTTCTTCAAAGTAGCCACCTTTTGCTTTGATTAATACTTTGCACACTCTTGGCATTCTCTTGATGAGCTTCAAGCATCTTGCAGCGGCATGCTATTCCATCCGGTTTGCGTTTAGTTGGACCATCATTTATTTATCAACAGGACAATGACCCCAAACACACCTCCAGGCTGTGTAAGGGCTATTTGACCAAGAAGGAGAGTGATGGGGTGCTACGCCAGATGACCGGGCCTCCACAGTCACCAGACCTAAACCCAATCGAGATGGTTTGGGGTGAGCTGGACCACAGAGTGAAGGCAAAAGGGCCAACAAGTGCTAAGCATCTCTGGGAACTCCTTCAAGACTGTTGGAATCGCATTTCAGGTGACTACCTCTTGAAGCTCATCAAGATAATGCCAAGAGTGTGCAAAGCACTAATCAAAGCAAAAGGTGGCTACTAGAGATGAGCGAGCACTAAAATGCTAGGGTGCTCGTTATTCGAGTCGAACTTTTCCCGATGCTCAGGTGCTCGTTTCGAGTAACGAACCCCAATGAAGTCAATGGGGCATCAGATGGGAAGGATTGTTTCAGCTTGTGCACCAGGGCCTATTGATATTGATTCACTCTCATACTCTTTTCCTCTACAGGGATGAGAGTGGAAAGGTTCTGCTTGTACCGTGGGTCCAGGAGAGTGAACACCCAGTAATCGGTGTTTGAAAAAATGCTTCTAACGCGAGGGTCACGGGATAGGCAGCCTAACATGAAGTCTGCCATGTGCGCCAGAGTCCCAAGCAGTGACGTAACTATAGGGGTCGCAGCGGTCGCAGTTGCGACCGGGCCCCTAAGCCAGGGGGGCCCTGAGGGCCCCCCATGCCACTGGTGCTACACTTTTCCCTTTATAAGATGCAGTGCATCTTATAAAGGGAATACTAGCGAGCGCTTCCATAATTGAAGCGCTCACTAGCCTGCAGGAGGAGGGGGAGTGAAGTGCTGGTAGCGCTGTACAGTACTTAACCCTCCTCCTGCTTGCTCTTCCTGAGGCCGGCGCTGCTGTGTCCTGACTGCCTGCAGCGTCAGGACGTACAGAGCGCCCTCTGACCTGACGCTGCAGGAGGTCAGGTGACTTCAGTGCGGGCCCCTGGAAGAGGAGAGAGAGGGGACACAGCCAGGACCGGAGGTAAGTTTATTTATTTTTTTGTCTTGTCTGATCTGAGGTCTGAAGTGGGGGCAAAAAAGGGGATCTGAAAAGGTGGGGCAGAATGGGGGGGATCTGAAAAGGTGGGGACAGAATGGGGGATCTGAAAAGGTGGGGACAGAATGGGGGATCTGAAATGGCGGGGACAGAATGGGGGATCTGAAAAGGTGGGGACAGAATGGGGGGATCTGAAAGGTGGGGACAAAATGGGGGTCTGAAATGGTGGGACAGAATGGGGGGATCTGAAATGGTGGTGACAGAATGGGGGGGTCTGAAATGGTGGGACAGAATGGGGGGTCTGAAATGGTGGGACTGAATGGGACCAAAAAGGGGAGTCTAAAATGGGGGCCAGAAAAGGGGTTCTGACATGGGGCCAGAAAGAGAGTCCTATATGGGGGCCACAAGAGTATGATATGGGGCCAGAAGGGGGGGGTCTGATTGGGGATCTACTTAGGGGTCTGAAGGAGGTCTGATTAGGGGCCTGAAGGGTCTGACTGGGGGTCTAGAGGGGTCTGATTGGAGGTCTAATGGGGGTCTGGAGGTCTGATTGGGGGTCTGATTGAGGGTCTGGAGGTCTAATGAGGGTCTGATTGGGGGTCTGGAGGACTAATGAGGATCTGGTAGGGGGTCTGGGGTCTAACGAGGGGCTGATTGGGGCTTTGGAGGTCTAATGAGGGTCAGATATTGGAGTTTGGAGGTCCAATGGGGGTCTGGAGATGGGGGGGTCTCATCTGGGGTTTGATATGGGGATCTGATCTGAAAGGTAAGGGGGGTACTGTTTTTCTGTGTGGTGCCAGTATTTTTTAGGGGGCTGTTTCTGTAGTATAGTATGGGGAGCGGGCAGGGTGAGATGTTGAGAAGGTGAGAGGATGATGGAAAAGTAGGAAAGTAAGATGTCTGTTTGTTGAACTCTTCAGAGACGAGGCGCGGCTGAAAGAAGTCACCATGGCGGTCTGGTCTGACAGAAGAAGAGGAAAGAAAACATCATCAGAGAAGAGAAGTCACTGGATGTAAGAGGTACATATGTGGCGCTGTATGACCCTATATGCTCTGTAGTGCTGTATGAAATGTTTTCCAAGTCTGTCTTTGAAGGGGTTGTCTTTTTTTTTTTTTTGTACGAGCGCTGCTTTCTCTGCTCTGTTTACTGCTCTTCACTGCAAAATCTATGGCGAGCAGGTGAACAGAGCAGAGAAAGCAGCTCTCATATGAGCTCTGCCCTCTCTTCAAACAGCTGATCGTCAGGGTGCCGGAGGACCCCAGCCGATCTCATATTGATGACCTATAGTGAGGATAGGTCATTAGTAGTAAAAAGAGGACAACCCCTTTAACAGTAGGAATGGAGGGAAGGGATTAGGTTGAGAATTTGGCATGGGGGGGTGTTTCAATATTTGCCTTGGGCATCAGAAAAGCTAGGTGCACCAGCGCCGGGGGGAGGGGGGGCCCAAGCTGAAATGTTGCACCAGGGCCCATGAGCCTTTAGCTACGCCCCTGGTCCCAAGAGTTAAGAAGGACTGAGCACTGGTACCCTCTTCTGTCTCGCCGACATTCTCCTCCTCTTCCTCCTCATCCTCATCCCCCTCCTCCGATACGCGCTGAGAAACAGACCGGAGGGTGCTCTGGCTATCAAGCGACGTATCTTCCTCCACCGTCTCTTGTGACAAGCGCAAAGCATCCGACTTCATGCTGAGCAGTGAGTTTTTCAACAGGCAAAGCAGCGGGATGGTGAGGCTGATAATGGCGGCATCGCCGCTGACCCTCTGTATTGACTCCTCAAAGTTGCTCAACACCTGGCAGATATCAGACATCCACGTCCACTCCTCATTGTAGACTTGAGGAAGCTGACTGACCTGACTACCAGTTCTGGTGGAAGTTGACATCTGGCAGTCTACAATCGCTCTGCGCTGCTGGTAAACTGTGGATAACATGTTTAATGTCGAATTCCATCTCGTGGGCACGTCGCACAACAGTCGGTGAGCGGGCAGTTGTAGGCGGCGCTGCGCTGCCCTGAGAGTGGCAGCATCTGTGGTGGACTTGCGGAAATGCGCACAGATGCGGCGCACCTTGGTGAGCAAATCAGACAGATTGGGGTATGACTTGAGGAACCGCTGAACTATTAAATTGAACACGTGGGCCAGGCATGGCACATGTGTCAGTCTGCCGAGTTGCAGAGCTGCCACCAGGTTACGCCCGTTGTCACACACAACCATGCCTGGATTGAGGTTCAGCGGTGCCAGCCACAGATCGGTCTGCGCCGTGATGCCCTGTAACAGCTCTTGGGCAGTGTGCCTTTTGTCACCTAAGTTCAGCAGTTTGAGCACCGCCTGCTGGCGCTTACCCACAGCACTGCTGCTACGCCTAGAGCTACCAACTGAAGGCGCCGTGCCCACAGATGGTAATTCGGAGGAGGAGGAGGGGTCGGAGGAGGAGGCATAGTACGTCTGAGAGACCGTGACCGAGGTAGGCCCCGCAATCCTCGGTGTGGGCAGTACATGAGCGGCCCCAGGGTCAGTCTCGGTCCCAGCCTCCACCAAGTTAACCCAATGTGCCGTCAGTGAGATATAGTGTCCCTGCCCGGCAGCACTTGTCCACGTGTCCGTGGTTAGCTGGACCTTATCACTAACCGCGTTGGTCAGGGCACGGATGATGTTCTGTGACATGTGCTGGTGTAGGGCTGGGACGGCACATCGGGAAAAATAGTGGCGGCTGGGGACCGAATACTGAGGGGCAGTCACCGCCATGAGATTGCGAAAGGCCTCGGTCTCTACCAGCCTATAGGGCAGCATCTCCAGGCTCAGCAATTTGGAGATGTGGACGTTGAGGGCTTGGGCATGTGGGTGGGTGGTACTGTATTTCCTCTTGCGCTCCAGCGTCTGCTGTAAAGACAGCTGTACGCTGCGCTGGGAAACATTGGTGGACGCTGTGGAGGATCGTGGAGGCGAAGGTGTGGTTTTCCGGCGGGAGGCACTCGTGCCTGGGTCCTGGGCAGGGGGTTGACTAGCAGAGGCAGCGAGTGACACAGGGGAAGGAGCAGTGGTGGGACCCGCAGGAGGTGAATGGCCTTGGTTCCATTGAGTGGGGTGTTTAGCACTCATATGCCTGCGCATGCTGGTGGTGGTTAGGCTAGTAGTGGTGGCACCCCTGCTGATCCTGGTGTGAAACAGGTTGCACACCACAGTCCGTCGGTCATCCTCACTTTCTTTAAAGAACCTCCAGACTTGCGAACATCTAGGCCTCGCCACGGGAGCTTCACTACGTGAAACAGTTGCTGCTGATGCACCAGCTCTGGCCCTGCTTCTCCCTCTGGCCACCCCACTGCCTCTTCCAACCTGTTCTGGTGCAGCACTCACCTCCGCCTCAGAAGCACTGTCTTCACTCGGCTTATCAACCCAGCTTGGGTCAGTCACATCGTCATTCTCCAATTCCTCAGTCTGCTCCCCCCTCGGACTTCCTGCCCTGACAACAACTTCACCACTGTCTGACAACCGTGTCTCCTCATCGTCCGACACCTCTTTACAAACTTCTTCCACTAAGTCAACATTGTCATCATCATCATCACCCACAGACTGCGACAGTTGGAAAACTTGGGCATCGGGAACGAGGTCAGCAGCAACCTGAGAAGTGGTTTGTGACTCTGGGAAGGGTCCAGAAAACAGTTCCTCAGAGTATGCCGGATCACATTCCAAATTTTCCTGGGAGGGGGCAGACTGGGGGGAAGGAGGTTGAGGTGGAGGAGCCAGAGGAGTGCTCCCTTGAGTAATGTGGGTGGACTGCGTGGAAGACTGACTGGTGGACAAATTACTTGAAGCATTGTCCACAATCCACGACATCAGCTGTTCACACTGTTGTGGTTTCAACAGTCCTCTACCACGTGTCCCTGTAAGTTGAGACATGAAGCTAGGCAGTGTAGCTCTGCGGCGTTCCCCTGCTCCCTCATCAGCAGGTACTGTCTCACCCTGCCCAGGACCCCGGCCTCTGCCCCCTGCAGTAATTGAATGCCCACGCCCACGCCCTCGTCCTCGACCCTTAGCCCTGGGGTTCAACATTTTCTGTATATAAGTGTATTATATATAAAAAATAAATAAATAAATGGGCCTGTTGTACTGAAACCCACAAACTTGTTCAATCTGAACAAGAAAATATATAGGTGGATAAGTTAGAGCAAATTTACGTATGTTATTACGTACCGTGCAGTATGGAGCAATTACACGGAAACAATTAGATTAGGCAGACTTGGTCTGCTTAATTGCAACCCAGACAAATGTCGCACAGAGATTTTTGTAATGTAGCTGTATAAGTAAGAGCAAAAGACCTTTTTTACTGACGTAACGTACAGAATGGGTCACCTGGACAGAAAATACGGATTGTGCTTTGTATATAGGTGGATAAGCTAGAGCTAAGTTACGTATGTTATTACGTACCGTGCAGTATGGAGCAATTACACGGAAACTATTAGATTAGGCAGACTTGGTCTGCTTAATTGCAACCCAGACAAATGTCGCACAGAGATTTTTGTAATGTAGCTGTATAAGTGAGAGCAAAAGACCTTTTTTACTGACGTGACGTATAGAATGGGTCACCAGGACAGAAAATACGGATTGTGCTTTGTATATAGGTGGATAAGTTAGAGCTAAAATACGCATGATATTACGTACCGTACAGTATGGAGCAATTACATGGAAACTATTAGATTAGGCAGACTTGGTCTGCTTAATTGCAACCCAGACAAATGTCGCACAGAGATTTTTGTAATGTAGCTGTATAAGTGAGAGCAAAAGACCTTTTTTACTGACGTGACGTATAGAATGGGTCACCAGGACAGAAAATACGGATTGTGCTTTGTATATAGGTGGATAAGTTAGAGCTAAATTAGGTATGTTATTATGTACCGTGCAGTATGGAGCAATTACACGGAAACCATTAGATTAGGCAGACTTAGTCTGCTTAATTGCAACCCAGACAAATATCGCACAGAGATTTTTGTAATGTAGCTGTATAAGTGAGAGCAAAAGACCTTTTTTACTGACGTGACGTACAGAATGGGTCACCTGGACAGAAAATACGGATTGTGGTGACTGGACAGCTGAACTGTGACACACAGAATGGTTCCACACAGCTGTATGAAATGGATTTGTATCACTGAGATAAAACAGCAAAAAAACTATTTTTTATATATATTTTTTCAAAATATTTTTTTATATATATATATATATATATTTTTTTTTACGTGAAGAAACTATCAGAGAGCAAACTCAGCCCCTGCTGACTGTGGCTATTTTGACTACAACCCAGACAAATGTCGCACAGAGATTTTTGTAATGTAGCTGTATAAGTGAGAGCAAAAGACCTTTTTTACTGACGTGACGTACAGAATGGGTCACCTGGACAGAAAATACCAATTGTGCTTTGTATATAGGTGGATAAGTTAGAGCTAAATTACGTATGTTATTACGTACCGTGCAGTATGGAGCAATTACACGGAAATTATTAGATTAGGCAGACTTGGTCTGCTTAATTGCAACCCAGACAAATGTCCCACAGAGATTTTTGTAATGTAGCTGTATAAGTGAGAGCAAAAGACCTTTTTTACTGACATGACGTACAGAATGGGTCACCTGGACAGAAAATACGGATTGTGCTTTGTATATAGGTGGATAAGTTAGAGCTAAATTAGGTATGTTATTATGTACCGTGCAGTATGGAGCAATTACACGGAAACCATTAGATTAGGCAGACTTGGTCTGCTTAATTGCAACCCAGACAAATGTCGCACAGAGATTTTTGTAATGTAGCTGTATAAGTGAGAGCAAAAGACCTTTTTTACTGACGTGACGTACAGAATGGGTCACCTAGACAGAAAATACGGATTGTGGTGACTGGACAGCTGAACTGTGGCATACAGAATGGTTCCACACAGCTGTATGAAATGGATTTGTATCACTGAGATAAAACAGCAAAAAAACTATTTTTTTATATATATATTTTTTTTTAATATTTTTTTTTATATATATATTTTTTTAGACGTGAAGAAACTATCAGAGAGCAAACTCAGCCCCTGTTGACTGTGGCTATTTTGACTACAACCCAGACAAATGTCGCACAGAGATTTTTGTAATGTAGCTGTATAAGTGAGAGCAAAAGACCTTTTTTACTGACGTGACGTACAGAATGGGTCACCTGGACAGAAAATACCGATTGTGCTTTGTATATAGGTGGATAAGTTAGAGCTAAATTACGTATGTTATTACGTACCGCGCAGTATGGAGCAATTACACGGAAACTATTAGATTAGGCAGACTTGGTCTGCTTAATTGCAACCCAGACAAATGTCGCACAGAGATTTTTGTAATGTAGCTGTATAAGTGAGAGCAAAATACCTTTTTTACTGACGTGACGTACAGAATGGGTCACCTGGACAGAAAATACCGATTGTGCTTTGTATATAGGTGGATAAGTTAGAGCTAAATTACGTATGATATTACGTACCGTGCATTATGGAGCAATTACACGGAAACTATTAGATTAGGCAGACTTGGTCTGCTTAATTGCAACCCAGACAAATGTCGCACAGAGATTTTTGTAATGTAGCTGTATAAGTGAGAGCAAAAGACCTTTTTTACTGATGTGACGTACAGAATGGGTCACCTGGACAGAAAATACGGATTGTGCTTTGTATATAGGTGGATAAGTTAGAGCTAAATTAGGTATGTTATTATTTACCGTGCAGTTTGGATCAATTACATGGAAACCATTAGATTAGGCAGACTTGGTCTGCTTAATTGCAACCCAGACAAATGTCACACAGAGATTTTTGTAATGTAGCTGTATAAGTGAGAGCAAAAGACCTTTTTTACTGACGTGACGTACAGAATGGGTCACCTGGACAGAAAATACGGATTGTGGTGACTGGACAGCTGAACTGTGACACACAGAATGGTTCCACACAGCTGTATGAAATGGATTTGTATCACTGAGATAAAACAGCAAAAAAACTATTTTTTTATATATATTTTTTTTATATTTTTTTTTATATATATATTTTTTTTTTGACGTGAAGAAACTATCAGAGAGCAAACTCAGCCCCTGCTGACTGTGGCTATTTTGACTACAACCCAGACAAATGTCGCACAGAGATTTTTGTAATGTAGCTGTATAAGTGAGAGCAAAAGACCTTTTTTACTGACGTGACGTACAGAATGGGTCACCTGGACAGAAAATACGGATTGTGCTTTGTATATAGGTGGATAACTTAGAGCTAAATTACATATGTTATTACGTACCGTGCAGTATGGAGCAATTACACGGAAACTATTAGATTAGGCAGACTTGGTCTGCTTAATTGCAACCCAGACAAATGTCGCACAGAGATTTTTGTAATGTAGCTGTATAAGTGAGAGCAAAAGACCTCTTTTACTGACTTGACATACAGAATGGGTCACCTGGACAGAAAATACGGATTGTGCTTTGTATATAGGTGGATAAGTTAGAGCTAAATTACGCATGATATTACGTACCGTACAGTATGGAGCAAATATACGGAAACTATTAGATTAGGCAGACTTGGTCTGCTTAATTGCAACCCAGACAAATGTCGCACAGAGATTTTTGTAATGTAGCTGTATAAGTGAGAGCAAAAGACCTTTTTTACTGACGTGATGTACAGAATGGGTCACCTGGACAGACAATACGGATTGTGGTGACTGAACAGCTGAACTGTGACACACAGAATGGTTACACACAGCTGTGTGAAATGGATTTGAATCACTGACATAAAACAACAAAAAAACTATTTTTATATATATATATATATATATATATATATATATATATATTTTTTTTTTAACGTGACGTGCAGAAACTATCAGAGAGCAAACTCAGCCCCTGCTGACTGTGGCTATTTTGACTGCAACCCAGACAAATGTCGCACAGAGATTTTTGTAATATAGCTGTATCAGTGAAAGCAAAAGACCGTATTTGATTACCTGACGTACAGTATAGGTCACCTGGACAGAAAATACGGATTGTGGTTTGTGGTGAGTGGACAGCTGAACTGTGACACACAGAATGGTTCCACACTGCTGTATGAAATGGATTTGTATCACTGAGATATAACAATAAAAAAAAGGGTTACATATGGCGATAGCTGCACTACTAGTGCCAGCCAGCCCAGCCAGGAGACAAAAAAAAATGTCTTGTAGCCCTTAGAAGGGCTGTTGAGTTCTTTTTAGATCACTCCTGCCTAACAGAGAACTAAATCCAGGCCCTAACACTCTCCCTGAAACGCAGCAGCTCTGTCCCTAACGACATCCAGACAGCATCTGAGCCGAGCACCGCGGGCAGTCACTAGTATATTCCAGGGTCACCTGATCAGGCCAGCCAACCCCTGCTATCGACATGTAAGGGCCCCACGTGATGCTGGGTGTACCGCAGAGTCTCCTGGCTTGTGATTGGCTGAGTTTATAGGCACCAAAAAAGCACGATGCGGAAGTTGCCATTTCCTCGAGCATGGCGAGATACTCGTCCGAGCAGCGAGCACTTACGAGTACCGTAATACTTGAACGAGCACCAAGCTCGGACGAGCATGCTCGCTCATCTCTAGTGGCTACTTTGAAGAACCTAGAATATAAGACATATTTTCAGTTGTTTCACACTTTTTTGTTAAGTATTTAATTCCACATGTGTTAATTCATAGTTTTGATGCCTTCAGTGTGAATCTACAATTTTCATAGTCATGAAAATACAGAAAACTCTTTGAATGAGGTGTGTCCAAACTTTTGGTCTGTACTGTATGTACCAGAAATTGTCTGAATCGTTAACACATTTGCGTTTATCCATCTTAAGTTTCAAAACTGATAGCACTATAACAGATCACTTTATCAAAATCTGTCCAGCTTGCCTTATATATTTACTGCTGACATCAGCCTGAGTGCGTCCGGACAGGTCTGGACATGTCCATTAGAATATTTCCAATATATAATGCATTAATATTATAATGAAAATCTAGAAATGTCAGGCAAATTCTGAGTCCATATTTAGAATCAGCGCCCTCATTTTAGTATAAATCACATGTTTTTCTCTCAGTAGCAAAATCACTGTTGAGCAGTGTAATTGCACTCATCTTACCTCGATCCCACAACAAGCATGAGGAGTTCAATATGTTGACTTTATACCACACTATGCACCAGGACACTGGTGTCCGGTTTATGTTTTGGCATCCTGTAGGATAAAATGGCCTGTGGCTACAAGACAGAGAATAGTAGGGTAGGGAACCTATGGCTTCAACCTGATCAATTGATGTCAACTGATATATTTGGTAGTGATGGTCCAGGTCACTCCAGTCAAGGTAGGGCTTAATCTGCAAGAGGGACCTTCCCCCCCCCCCCTTTCCCTTGCACACCATCTAGCTATGTCACTGGAGCTGCTATAACATTCTCATTAGTAGTAGCTGTGTCTGCTCTGTGTATGCCAGGAGATATACAGGATGTCAGTGTCCTGGCCCAAGTGGCACAATGCAGTGACATCATCACTCTTCCTGCATCATGTGACTTCAAATACAGGCTTTAAAGGGGTATTCTCATTTTAGACAATGGGGGCATATCGCTAGGATATGCCCCCATTGTCTCATAGGTGCGGGTCCCACCGCTGGGACCCTCACCTATATCCAGAACGGAGCGGGGAGCGCTGCGCCCTGGAGGACCCCAGGTTCCAGCGCCGCTCATAGAAATGAATGGGAGCCGGGCCGTGCATGCGCGGTGCGCTCCCATTCATTTCTATGGAGCCGACGGAAGTAGCCGAGCCAGCGCTCGGCTATTTTCGGCGGCCCCATAGAAATGAATGGAGGGCGGCTGCGCATGCGCAGTGCGCCCTCATTCACTTCGGGGGCTCCGTTCTGGAAATAGGTGCGGGTCCCAGTGGTGGGACCCGCACCTATAAGACAATGGGGGCATATCCTAGCGATATGCCCCCATTGTCTAAAATGAGAATAACCCTTTAACTGTATCGGCATTCTGCTTTGTGAAACTTGGCAGGCCCCTCTAATCCTGGTGGGTCCACCCATGTCAGTAGACCCAGGACCACCGCCCTCCCTCTTCACCTCCACTAATGATACCTTTTGAAACTGCTATAACATTCCCATTAGCAGTGGCAAATGAATTATGTAGCATGCACCATATTAATAAAATTGTTACAATTTTCACCAAACTAAATAACTCATTCCAACTATATAAAGAGTCATTCTTACAGCATCATTGATAAATGTGCCACAGCATAGTCATTGGTATGGAAGATGACTGACAGTTCTAGAAATGGAGGCAAGAAAATAGGTGAATCTGTGGTCTAAGTACAGAGCATTCCGAAGCAGGTATTTTATTGTTTTTAGAATATTGATACCCCAGTTAAAATGAAACTGAAGAATAACTTATTCATACCAATAAGCCACCAATGCAACACTGTTAACCTATAAAGCTATACCGTGGGTGTAGTTTCACTTGATGATCAGATGCTAACCTTACTACCTACCCCTCTGGATGCTTCCTCCAAATGTAGTTTCATCTGCCCGCTAGCTGAGAAATAATCCCTTGCATTAAGGTTTCCCATAGAGAGAGGGTTTTATCTAAGCATCTCTCAGGGGAGAAGTGATATTCTCTGTCACACACAGCGTTAGAAAAGTGAATATACTGTACTCACTTAAGTCTTTCACAGCTATTTATACCTGTTCAATGTAACTCTTTAAATAAAGCATGCCTCACTTTTAAAAGGGTAAAGTATAGGCTGTCATGCAGACAAAAGCCAGAAAACTGCCTATACCCAAAGAACTGTAATCTCTTAAACCGTCAAAATTAGATCCTCCACCAGAAAATCTCCTATGCAGTAATATATTGCAGATGTAGGGATCGATCTTCATATTAGGTTTATGATGATGAATGATCTGCTGCTACGTTGGTCTAAATTACTTGCATTTAGATAATTCTCTCATATATTCCTATTTTATCTTCTCTGATTATATTATGCATTCCCCTAAGGAATTCTTTTTCAAAATTAAAACTATTTATTTCAGTAACAGAAGCACAGACAAAAAAAAATATAATATTTTCACAAACTGAACCTAAGAAACCCCAACCATTAATGATTAGGTAATCGTGTAACTTATTTTGTTTAATTGAGCTACACCTACAGTACAATTTTGACAAAACCATAACACAGATGCAATGTGCGAGCACAGCCTACTAAATCCAAGAGCTAGGATTCTGAACAGAGGTGTCCTTTTCAGGTCGGTCACTCAGGCATGTTTGTTATGGCATATTAGTAGGACATACCAGAGTTTAGCAAATGGACACTGACTACAAATCCTAGTCTTGCTGCCTGCAGCCTATCGTCCAAAAACCATCCTTTCTATATATTATGTTTTGGTTATATGGAATTGCTACATATAATTGCTCATCAACCTTGGGTTCAGTAATGTAGTTGAAAACCAGACGACTCTATAAGTATTTAGAGTGTTTTTAATTTTCATGTGATTTATGTAGCTTTAACGGTGAAGTTCTAAATGGTGACTAACCTTTCAACAAACTTTGCATAAACCAATAGTAGATGAATATAAGAAACATTGTAATATATACGAGAGAAAATGTCTCCTTCTCCACTTATCACATCATTTCCTCTCCCCTTCCAAGACTAACATTCTATGCTAAATCCATCTTAAGAGATGAAACTGTCAGCACACTGAAGGATCAGATTACATGCCGTAGAATAGAAGTTCTTTGGGGAGGAAAAAGGGAGGAGGAATGAGCTGCTAGAGGGAGAATGAGGCATTTTTTTTGAATATACAAGTGCATCTTAATAAATTAGAATATCATCAAAAAGTGTTTTTTTTTTAGTAATTCAGTTCAAAAAGTGAAACACATATATTCTATAGAGTCATTACAAACAGAGTGAACTTTTTCAAGTGTTTATTTATGTTAATGTTGATGATTATGGCTTACAGCCAAGGAAAACCCAAAATTCATTATCTCAGAAAATTAGAGTAATTAACACAAAATACCTGTAAAGGCTTCCTAAGCCTTTAAGAAGGTCCTTTAGTCTAGTTCAGTAGGCGACACAATCATGGGGAAGACTGCTGACTTTACAGAAGTCCAGAAGGTTGTCATTGACACACTCCACAAGGAGGATAAGCGACAAAAGGTGGCTAAAGAAGCTGGCTGTTCACAGAGTGCTGTATCAAAGCATAATAATGGAAAGTTGAGTGGAAGGAAAAAGGGTGGTAGAAAAAGGTGCACAAGCAACAGGGAGAACCGCAGTCTTGATAGGATTGTTAAGAAAAGGCCTTTCCTAAATTTGGGGGAGATTCACAAGAAGTGGACTGCTGCTGGAGTCAGTGCTTCAAGAGCCACCACACACAGATGTATCCAGGACATGGGCTACAAGTGTCGCATTCCATGTATCAAGCCACTCATGACCAATACACAAAGCCAGAAGCGTCTTACCTGGGCCAAGGAGAAAAAGAACTGGACTGTTGTTCAGTGGTCAGATGAAAGTAAATTTTGCATTTCATTTGGAAATCAAGGTCCCAGAGTCTGAAGGAAGAGTGGAGAGGCACTCAATCCAAGCTGCTTGAGGTCTAGTGTGAAGTTTCCAATATTAAGTGATGGTTTGCGGAGCCATGTCATCTGCTGGTGTAGGTCCAAAGTCAGTACAGCTGTCTACCAGGAAAGTTTAGAGCACTTCATGCTCCCCTCTGCCGACAAGCTTTTTGGAGATGAAATTTTTATTTTCCAGCAGGACTTCCATGCCACGCCGCATTGATGCAGTCATTCATGCAAAAGGAGCCTCAACCAAGTATTGAGTGCATTTACTGAACATACTTTTCATTTGGCCAACATTTCTGTAAAAATTTACAGTTGATCTAATATAATATTCTAATTTTCTGAGATATGACTCTTGGGTTTTCCTTGGCTGTAAGCCATAATCATCAACATTAACATAAATAAACAATTGAAAAAGTTCACTCTGTTTGTAATGACTCTATATAATATATGTGTTTCACTTTTTGAATTGAATTACTGAAAAAAACTTTTTGATGATATTCTAATTTAATGAGATGCACTTGTATTTTATAATGTTTTTAATATTCACCTGTACTACTGATTTTGCAAAGTGTTTTCAAGGTACAGGGGCCATTTAAATTAGAAATAATCCTTCTATTTGTGTTCTGCCTAGATCATGTCACTATAGTTTTTCTAAATGATGGACACATAGAATATGCTTTAAATTTGTGCATGTGCAATATGGCTGGCTTTAATAAATATGCATTATATATGTACTAGAGCTAATGCTACTAGGGATGAGCGAACCGAATCGCAACGAACCAGATTCGTTACAAACTTTGCCAAAAGTTCGGTTCGTCACCGAACCGAACTTTGAGAAAGTTCGTAACGAATCTGATTAAAATAACAACGGCAACGCAAAACTGTACTTTTTTCACAGAATAGACCATAATACAAGATTATTACTCCTATAATCCCTTGTATCCTGGTTTTCTGTGAAAATCAAGATGTGTGACGTCACCCCACAGCCCCTGAAGTGCCTGAGTGCGCCAACAGCTCGTCAGTGCGTCGCCAGACTTCACAGGGAGAGGATTTTTATTAGATAGAGAGGGAAAAGAGATAGATAGCCAAACAACTAGATAGATACAGGGAGAGATAGAGAAGGAATAGAAAGGGTTAGTGAGAAGCAGGAGAGAGGAAGAGAAAGAACCAAATAGCAAGATCCAGGGAAAGCTAGATATAGAAGATAAGGTGATAGATAGGGAAAGAGGCTGAGAAATCAAGAGATAGGTAGAGATAGGGAGAGATAGGCATCTAAATAAAAAAAATAGTAAGATCTAGGGAGAGATAGGGAGATAAAAAAAGAAATAGGTAAAGAAAAGTGAGAAAAGAGTCACTACAGGTAGCATTGAACCAGCTCCTGTCCCGTGACCGAGAGTACACGCTACACGTTGCTGCTCTGCTGGGTGCAGTGAACCCCGTTTAGCCGCAACAAAAAAAGTAAAAAAAAAAAAGTTTAAAAAAAGTTATAAAAAAAGTTTTAAAAAAAAAGTTAAAAAAAGTTATAAAAAAATAAAGTTTAAAAAAGTAAAAAAAAATACAAAATATTTCAAAAAAGTAAATTAAAAAAGTTTCTTTCTCATAAGCTGTTATAGGTGAAGTAACCTATAGCAGCAAAACTTGTTCAAGCCCTCCATAGAGTGTGACGCTAAGTCAGCGCCCCACAAAACCTGTTCATTTCTGCTTTGCTGGGTGCCGTCAACCCACAAAACATCACTCATTTAAACTTTGTGCCAATAACTCACTTATCACCAATACAGGTGTAAAGCTCTCTAAGGTGAAGTAACCTATAGAAGCCTTTTTTTTTAATTCTCATTTTATTTTCCCCCACCCAAATAAATATGTCCAAGCGTCCTAGTTCCAGCACTTCCCAGGCAAGGAGTGCAACAGCAAGCAGTGAGGGTAGGAGAAGTGGCAGCACCAGGCCCGGTGGCAGCTGGGGTAACAGGCGTGGCAGCAGGGTGCAGCTACCCCTGACGCCCACTGGTCATGTAAGAACCACACAGCCAGTGGTTCTAGATTGGCTTACCCAATCCTCCAGTTCCACCGCCCAAAGCTCCCAAACGAGGAGTCAAGCATCCGCTGGATCATCCGACACCACCCTTACATGGGACGGTCAGCGAGAGTCCTCTGCCCCGTCCCCTGTTATTAGAATGCCACTCACCTCTGGGGCACCTTCTGCCAGGGAACTCTTGGCAAACCTTGATCTGCCCTTGGAGCCTCCACCACTTTTTAGTGATGAGGAGGAGGAGGAGGAAGTCCACCAAAGTCAGTGGGTGGAACGTACTGAGACTCCAGAGGAGGTGTTGACTGTAAGCAGTCAACAGAGCCAGGGAGGGGCATCCAGTGCCACACCTTGGTCCTGAGAGGGCACCCTCAGGCAGCAGTGGCAGTCAACAGCCAGCAAGACCCCCCCGTGGCTGTCAGCAAACCACGGTCCTCTGTCGTCTGGCAGTTCTTCTGCCTGGGGACAGATAAGCACATCGCTTTGTGCCTGCTGTGCAATGAGAGGGTCAGTCGTGGTAGGGGTGATAATCTTGGGACAACATCCATGAGAAAGCATATGGAAAGGCAACACCAACAGGCCTGGAAGAACCGTGACCCCAATACCACCTCCTGTCAGGATGCACCATACACTGCAGATCCCATCATGCAGCATCCTCTCACTGGAACTCAGGGCTCGTCAGCCTCAGGTGCCAGCAGCAGCACAGTGTCACTGCCATCTACACCGCTAATGAGGCAGCAATCCGTGACTGAGTCCATGGGCAGACGTCAGGTCTATTCCAGCAGCCATCCCATGGCCCAGAAACTGACCGGACACCTGATTAAGCTGCTGGTGCTTCAGTCCCTGCCCTTCAACCTTGTGGACTCCCAGCCTTTTAGGGATTTCATGGCGTGTGCGCACCCCAGTTGGCGAGTCCCCAGCCGCCACTACATCTCTGGCAAAGCTGTCCCATCACTGCACAGTTATGTGCAGAAAAAGGTTGGCGACTCATTGGGACTCTCGGTGTCCAAAACCGTGCACCTGAGTGCTGATGTCTGGTCCTCTAATTATGGGCAAGGGCAGTACATGTCTGTTACTGCCCATTGGGTCAACATCCTCCCAGAAGACCATCAGGAAGTTGGCCCATTCTTGCCACTGTCACCTCCACGGTGCTTTAGGGGGCCAGCAGCGGGAAGCACAAGTTCTGCCTCCACCACCTTGCAACCATCCGCCGCTTTGACTGCAGTCCAACCTGCCCTGGTGTCTTACCACCGATGTCAGGCCCGGCGCTCTCAGGCTGTCCTCCATTTGGTGAGCCTGGGTGAACGGAGCCACAGTGGGCAGGAGCTCCTCCAGACCATCAGGGAGGAGATAGATGAATGGCTGACCCCACGTCAACTAACGGTGGGAAGTGTTGTAGCAGACAATGGGAGGAACATTGTCTCTGCAGTGCAGCAGGGAGGGCTGAGTCATACACCTTGTATGGCACATGTGATAAACCTCATAGTGCACAGGTTTCTTCGATCATTTCCTGCACTACAAGACCTTATGAGGATGTCACGCAGAGTGTGCAAACACTTCAGCCACTCCTACACTGCAAGGAACACCCTGCTCAGGATCCAGAGACAGCGCAGTCTGCCCCAACATCGGCTAATCTGCGACGTGCTAACATGCTGGAATTCTGCCCTCCATATGCTGGACCGCCTGTATGAGCAAAGGTCAGCCGTTACAGACTACCTCATGGGGCAATCAGGCAGCTTCACGCCACACTGCGACTTCCAAGTCACACACTGGCAGATGATGCGTGAAGTCTGCCAATTGTTGATCCCTTTTGAGGACGCGACTCTGTTTGTGAGCAGGCATGACTATGGGATCAACGACATCATCCCACTCGTCCATGTTCTGGAAAGTGCGCTGAACAACATCATCAGCGAGGATTCCCAGGCCACCACTCCAAGGCTGAACATCGCCTTGAGCCCAGAGATGGATGAAGTGCAGATGGAGGGTGAGGAGGAGGAAGATGTCTACGCCCAGCCATTCCACACACCGCCACCTGGCTTCTCTGCCTCTCAATCACAGGAGAAGATGGAGGATGAGGTGGTAGAGAAAGAGGAGGAAGACCCCAGCAGACCCTGGAACTATACCGAGGCCATGGAGAGGAGAGGCGCTCATTGTCCTCATTGGTGCAGATGGCAAGGTGCCTGCGGGAGTGTCTCAGGAATGACAGCCGGATTGTGGACATCTGCCAGAGGGACCAATACTGGCTGGCCACCCTGGTGGACCCTCGCTTCCGCCGCAAAATGGCTGAATTTTTTCCGCCATCAGAGAGGGAGGCAAAACTGGTGTACTACCGGGACCTACTCACCAGTCAGTTGGTCTCAACTTACCAGCGAGACCAGCCAGGTTCCCCGACAACATCCTCTCGGGGGGAATCAGCGCACTCCACTACCACCACCACTAGTGGAGGCGTGAGAAGTCGCTACAGCCTCCAATCTCTGATGAGCGATTTCATGCAGCCAGCTGCTGAAGAGGGGACACAACACCGGACTCATGGCATGGACCAGCATGAGCTCACCCACCAGGTCACTGCCTACCTGGATTGTACCCTGCCCCAAAGTGTCACCGACCCTGTGCAGTACTGGGCAGAGAAACTGGACATTTGGCCTCAACTGGCAGAGTTTTCTTTGGCTCTGCTGTCCTGCCAAGCCAGTAGTGTTGCGTCAGAGAGGGTGTTCAGTGTGGCGGGTAACATTGTAACACCGCAAAGAACGAGGCTCTCTTGCCACAGTGTTGAGATGCTGACTTTTGTAAAGATGAATCGTGCCTGGATTACATCGGATTATACCACCCCCCTGCCTGATGTGAATGACTAAGTCATCAGTCACCCGTCTTGCATGGCAATCCGTGTGTCCAAGAAACAGTCCTTAATATCCTAAATATGTGCCCAACGTAAAAATCCGTAATTTAACTTATTAAGTAATGTTCCCCCCTTAGACCCCAAATTAAACAAAATCACCTTAAAAATTCCCTACTTAATTCGGATACATTTGAATAAACAGAACCCCATCTCCAAATTTAATGCCCATGGTGTGTTGGCCATTTAACATCTCCACACCAGCTTAATGCCTCACACCGGTGCACCGTCCAACCCATACCCCAAGAACAGTACCATCCCTAAAATAATCCCCACGACTATGCTTCACAAAGTGGGGATTTCACCTTTTATGAACTATAGCCGTGGGGTTCTATCCCTGGCACCCGTGCCAAGGAACACTACTCACCGTTTTGTGAGCGGGTACTAACTGTTCTTGAGGTATTTTGTTGATATCATGAGAGTAGTAAAATCTCGCACCGCAAATCCCGATGGGGTTCTTCTCTGTGTGAATGATTTCACGCCTCTCATGCAGTCACGCATGGAATAAGGCTGTCTATGGGGTATATATCACGGAGGCTGCTGTCTTTCAACTGTGATATAAAAAACCTCCACAGTTAGTTACAGCAACAAACAGTTGCTGAAAGGCAGGTTAACTTGCCTTATTTATGGGTGCCTTTACAATGGGATGCTTTTTTGGGTTCTCTGCTGCCTAAAATCCACAGCGCATCGTTGGCTGATTTTATGCCACCTTCAGTACTATGGGGCTGGACGCAAATACCCAGTTCAGCGCAGAACTGCGTATGTCCGGACAGCACCATAGTACTGAACGCCGTTTGGTGAACGGTATAAAAATGCCCTGTGGATTTTACTCAGCAGACCCACAGCCACATGTGAAGGTACCCATAGGGTGAGGTTTTTTGGGAGTGACCAAAGAGAGGGCAGGAAGGTCACTCCCATACCCCATCAGGGGTTTTTCCCCTACCCACTTTAAAAGATAAGTCCAGGCAATTAATAACTTTCTGTGCCCTTACTTGACCCAGAAACTTATAAATTGCCCGGACTTATCCTTTAAGCCAGCTGGTGACAGCACTAAAAAAACACAAAAGCATACATCCATTGGGTTGGGCGCTGCACTCGGTTAGGACATCAAACTGGTGTAACAAAGATATATATATATGTCTTGCCAACAGCCATAGGCCCAGATTCAACAGGTTTGACACCAGAGTAGTTGCGTCAATTTGTAAAGCGAGTGCCAGTGAGGTGTCCATTTCATGAAAATTGGACACGTATTTTTGGATAATGGAATTGGCGTAAAGCCTTCTTGAATCTGTGCCTTTTTAAATGTCCTTTCTTCACCTCATGGATTCTGTGGGTGAGGTTGTCTGTCTATTTAACCGTATCCGTATCCTACTAGACTAGCTGTAATGTTACAGGGTTTTTTTAACGTTGACTGTCCTGTGCTGAACTCTACATCAACATTTTGTCATGTATAAAAACTGATTTTTACAAGCGTGCATATTCTTAGCTTCCAACTTCAGTTCTCTGTACTAGGCCCTTCTGGGTCCAAAAGAATACTGCTCCTACTAATGCCCCCACCGTCAATTGTCTATTTGGAAACATACTGGGTGCAATCAAGAGCTGCTGAAGCTGCCTCCTCAACCTGTCTCTTCTCAACCATACTGGCCTGGATGCAATCAAGTGCTGCCTCCTCCTCCTCAACTTGTCTCTTCTCAACAATACTGGCCTGGGTGCAATCAAGTGCTGCCTCCTCCTCCTCCTCAACTTGTCTCTTCTCAACAATACTGGCCTGGGTGCAATCAAGTGCTGCCTCCTCCTCCTCCGTCAATTGTCTGTTCTCAACCATACTGGCCTGGGTGCAATCAAGTGCTGCTGCCTCCTCCTCCGTCAATTGTCTGTTCTCAACCATACTGGCCTGGGTGCAATCAAGTGCTGCTGCCTCCTCCTCCTCCGTCAATTGTCTGTTCTCAACCATACTGGGTCCAATACAGTACTATTACTGCTGCTGGTTCCACTGTCAAATGTCTGTTTTCCACCCTACTGGGTCCAAGGCAATGCTGCCGGTGTTGCCAACTTGCACTTTGTGTCCTATGTCCCGTGTAATCACTTACACCTTGGCTAATGTGTACCTGTTCTGGGGTGCACAAGGCCTAATTAAATGGTACGCCTGTCTGTCTTCTGACCTGTGATGTCACTGAGACCGCATCGACTTCAACGCAGCCTATTCTTGGGCTGGTGCCACGATCTACCGTGTGTTTTTGGTGCTCTGGCATGACATGGACTGCTCCAGTGGACATCTTCAATGCTGTCAAATGTTGTCGACCTGGCTGAGGTTTCACTATTTTTGCACTTTGATTTTTTCCACTTTTTTCATTGTAATAGCAACTGCAACTAAACGAAACTATACCCTATCAGACTCCCACTATTGTAGCTGCAATTATTCAGCCGTTATAGCAAGGTTCGTTTTAGGTTCGGTTCGTACGAATCCGAACTTCACGAAAGTTCGCCGAATCAAACCGAACCGAACTTTTCAAAAGTTCACTCATCCCTAAATGCTACTATTAGAGATGAGCGAATGATCAAAAATTCGCTTTGGCAAATAATCGACAAATTTATGACAAGATTCGTTCTTAATACGAATTTATTTGGTCGAATTTGCGTTAAAAAATAATCGTTGTTTTGCGAACATTACTGCACGTATTACAAACCTACAGTCTAAGCGTTGTTAAAAGAACGCCACTGAACTGAATGCTTAAGCATTAGCATAAAAAGTGCGTACGAATCCTTAGCGTACTATTGAGCTCCACAAGAAGAATTTGTGGTAAGTGTTTGTGGTGTTGTGCTAAAAAGTATCCTAGATAAAAACAGGGAATGACAAAATTCTTATTGTGTAATTGTGTTGTCATTGTTTGTGTGAGCATAAAAAATTAATGTCTATAATATTGTGGTAAATACAAATTAATAGTTTGATCTATAGCTGTATATAGATGTATTTAGAACATTTACTTATATTAACATGTGTCAATGTGCACTTTAAAGACTATGTACACCCTTTGGGGGTAATTTTGTTATGATTTCATTTTATTCATTTTGGGCTAAAATCATTTTTTTAGTTGGTCTTTATTATAAAAATATTAAGCCATTCTAGTAGAAAGGGTTAACTGCTTGTCTAACTGTGTGAATTCTACTTTCACTTTGTGCAGGTCATCTTATAAACTTTATCTCTAAATTACTAAAAGGTCATAAACACTGATTTAAGCCACATTCTTATCAGATAAGGTAGGACTTAAGCTACGATAAGTTTTCACAAGGTCAGAGATCAGAGATAAGGCAACATCAGCTGAGCTGCCTGAAGGAACAGAGTGAAAACAGACAGCAGAGTACTAGAGAATCTCAGTGCTGTAACAGAGAAAAGGGCTCAACATTTTTCATAAAGACCTATTGAAAAAATGATTAGTTCAATGTAATAATATTAAAATAAACACTGCCCTCTGTACACTTAAATCATAATTTGCAAATATATAAAAAGGTAAATTTCAAGACTTTGCAGCAACAAATATGACAGCAATGTATATTTCTATTATATGCAGCCAGCCATACCAGGCTTTATGTTTAGTTACAAAGTGATTTTGGAAGTGACAGACTTCCTTTTTAGGGGTTGTTTGAGACTTATTTATTGATGACCTTAGGATAGTTCATCAATATCAGATAGGCAAGAGCCCAACTCCTAGCAATCCCAACAGTAAGCTGTTTTCAGAAGCTTAGATGCCAGAACCACACGGCCACTGTGTTTTTTTTAACTGTTTCTCTACTAAACTAGGAAACTAATACATTTTTTAGTGGTACTATATATTTCAGTTACGTTTATTAGTTTTTTTTTTCCAATGTATCCTGAAAAGAAATAAACTAAAAAAGAAGAAGAATCATACCGAGATAAAACACTATGTCTTTTGGATCCATATGGAGTACACCTTTCAAAATCATATATAAAGGCTTTTATTTTTCTGGAGTGTACTTTGTTGTCTATATGTGTGGGATATGCAGAGCTTTATTCACTCTCCTTCCATGGACTGTCCTAATACCCTCTGCATGGAATCTGTAGCACACATCCTATTTGCAGACTACAATCCTGCACTCCGCAATAGGCTGACAAAATGGAAACTAAAGAAACAATGACAGTAACTGAGACCTTCCCCATAGACTCTCTGGTGCCGGAGAGGGAGACAATTTATTAGGTAATTTTTGTATTGCAAGTATATGTTCTGAAATGGCCAAAGCTATAGAGGTTGAGGAGATAGCAGTTTCTCCTGGACCTTAGTGCCTAAGGGGGAAGGCTAAAGGTCACTCTGCCACTTAAGAAGACACCACTGCTGTATAGTAAATGGCACATGGTAGTTGAGAGGTTCTGTTACATAATCTGTACCAGTGCTCAGAATTTGCACATTATACTCTCCAGTTGAGGAAACTGGAGATCTGCTCTAAGTGGTAGAATTAGTTACATAGTTAAATGGAATTTGCAAGCGAGAAGCAGAACCTTATGGTTGTAAACAGGCTGGGCTTATGGCCAGCTACCATGATAAGGATGCTGTAATGCAGTAGTCAGCATAGCACTGAATGTGAGAAACCAGCTTTTGACTTGATTCCATGCAGCCTACCCACTTCCAAGTTGCACTTACCTGTTCATTGCCAAACCTTTGTAGGAAATTCATCTTATGGATTTTTCTTTTGCAGGTTTCTGGGTGGTCTATTACATCTGTTGCTCCGGATATGCGTGTTATCATGTTAGGCCTGTATTATACAGATTATGTGACCAATATCTGTCCAATCAGACCAATAGCTGGTGTGTATAACAAAAGATCTGTGTGTGTAATTGGCCATCTGACCAATGATCAGAAAATCTGTCAGACAATCTGTTGGTGTTCTAGCATCTCAGACAATGGGGGCATATTGTTAGGATATGCTGCCATTGTCTGATAGGTGTGGGGCCCACCTCTGGGACCCGCACCTACACCGAGAAAGGAGCCCTCCATTCATTTCTACAGGGATGCCAAAAATAGGCAAGCACTGGCTCGGCTATTTCCATCTGCCCCATAGAAATGAATGGTAGTGGTGGCATGTAAGCGTGGTGGGCTCCCATGCACTTCTATGGGGAGGGCACTTGGTGGTGGCCAGACCCGAGGAAATCCGGGGTCCTCCAACCACCACCTTTCCTGCTCCGTTCTCGCTATAGTTGCAGGTCCCAGCGGACAGAGAATGTCCTAGAGATATGCCCCTATTATCTCAGATGGGAATACCCCTCTAACAGGTGTGCACAGTAGAATAAAGAGAAATCTATCTATTTATTCTATTTGTCATATACTGTAACTGCAATATAGTCATAGATAACTTGTATCACATACATCTCATGCATATCACATAAGAGTCTAGAACACAGATACAGCATGAAAAATGTGCCTGTGGGTGGCAAACATACCCCCATATCTCTACTACTGCAAGCAGATGATTTTTTTTTTCTTTTTTTTTGGCTGGCCATTGATCTGAGGTCATTGCTAAAGATAAAAAACAGTGTTAAAGAAAGCAGTGGCTTACAAATTCCTATGATATAACCAACAGGGATTTGCAGATCTATAACCTACAGACAGTACTGGCATGCCATATTGAGAAGCCTCATTACACAATCATAGAAGAATCAGAAAGTACAAGTGTCAGATAGTGTCAGCTTGTATTTTACAACTATTCCTTGTTAAAATGTATACCGCCAAATCTCTCAACTGGCGAATACTACAGACTGGTACATGGCATCAGATGATGTGTAGATGAGATCGAGTTACATTTATTTATCAGTAAGTGAAACAGATCTATGCAACAGATCCAGAAAAATTGCAGTTGAAAGTTCGGACTGGAGGATGAGGCTACAAAACAATGAGGCGTGCAGAATTATCAATATATCTTGATATATTTAAAGATCTTAAATACTCTTCATACACTTCCCTTTCATACTAAATAGAAAATCAACTATTCCTTGTTAAAATGTATACCGCCAAATCTCTCAACTGGCGAATACTACAGACTGGTACATGGCATCAGATGATGCGTAGATGAGATCAAATTACATTTATTTATTAGTAAGTGAAACAGATCTATGCAACAGATCCAGAAAAATTGCAGTTGAAAGTTCGGACTGGAGGATGAGGCTACAAAACAATGAGGCGTGCAGAATTATCAATATATCTTGATATATTTAAAGATCTTAAATACTCTTCATACACTTCCCTTTCATACTAAATAGAAAATCAATGAAAGCACTTAGCAATTAAATTTCCTTATTACAAAGGCAAATGGTACTATCTCTTTCGAGAGGCCTATATGAGGCTTGTCATAATTAAAGAAGGCCAAGTATTATATACAGAACAATTGTCCCTAAACTCCAGGGATATTGAAGGTTTTACCTCTCTCTGGAACTTTTGTCCCTGGGAATGAAGTGTCCTTGTCTTAGTACTGATACATAGAAATCCAAACATGCATTTTATAATCAAATATATAATGTAGTTTAGAGGGGTTTGTTCCATTGTGTTATGCTGTCAGGTCAATAGCTCAGTGGCCCAAGTTGTGCTCCTGAATGTTACACGGGGAGGCATTATATATTTCTGCTCTGTGTATATGCCTCATTTATTTGTAATCAGATTTGAAATTGTTATTTTTTCGATAATATTTTTACTAGAGATGAGCGAACGTGCTCGTAACGAGCACTGTACCGCTCAGCTCCCCTGTGCTCGCATGGGCGCAGGCAGCCGCTTCCGTCCTCCTGCGAGCGCAGGGGAGCTGAGCGGTACAGTGCTCGTTACTAGAGATGAGCGAGTAGTGAAATATTCGAAAGTTCGAATTTCGATTCGAATAGACCGCGTTATTCGACTATTCGACCGAATATCGAATCCCATTATAGTCTATGGGAAAAAAAAGCTCGCCACTTGGAAATCTCAATTCGACCACTTGGAGGTCACCAAGTCCACCCTGAAACCTCAGAAAATGATGCCAACACTGCTGGAATGCACCTGGGACAGCAGGGGAAGCATGTCTGGGTGCATATAATGCGCCCAAGTCGCACTATTACGCCACTATCACAGCCTCTCAACAATACACTCCAAACACAAAATAACTTCTATGCAAAGTGAGACAATACAAGGAAACCTTCTTTCCTCTACATTGCCATGGACCCCAAGCCAAACTGTACAAAAAAGAAGAAAAAATTCTGCACCCCTTAAAATCACGTTGCCTATGACTGCCACAGATGGGGAAAGCAAATAGACCCCACCCCTAATTGTCATTGTGTGTGTGTGTGAGATGTGGTCAGACATGTCTTCTTTAAAATGTAAAAACAACTCAAACACATGCAGAAGCCTTAAAATGCCCAAATTGTTGGCGCTTGAGATGTTGCCATTTAGGCTTGTAGAAATGAAAGCTTTCTGCAACCTGATGGGGGCTGCCATCCATCAGTATCCTGTCCCTAGCCATTCCTATTTTTCCCTCTGTGCCATCCCTGCCTTGCCCTAGCACATGTCCCAAAACATCATCCACGCCCGAGTAACACGGTTACTGCAAAAGGCCATTTGACCACCAACACTTGGACAAGCGTTTGAGGCCGGGGATGCTACATCTCCCTGACAGCACACTGGGTGAATGTTGTGGAGGCGGGGACGGGCAAACCTGCTACCCCCACCCAAGTTTTGGGCCTTGGTTCTGTCAGGATTTCCGCAACCCTTACAGACAGCTCGGCAAACCCCTCCTTCTCCTTCTAGATTTGTTAAATCTGTCCACCAGCCAGTCAAGTCCACAAAGTCCAGTCTCGTCGATAACCTGCAGAAACTGCAGGGACCTCACTCTGACCCTCCTTCCTCCCACCCTGCCCAATGTTATCAACCGAGTGTTCCCACCCATGCCCACTCCCAGGAGCTCTTCTCAGGTCCCTTACCTGATTTTGACTCCTCGCCAGTCCTGCAAGAATCGCAGGAGCTATCTGAGGATTTTGTTTGTTCTGATGCCCAAACACTGGAGCAAGCTCCATCTCTAGCTGATGGTGGTGTGGAACGGGCACTAAAGTGTAAAATGATTAGGGACGATGATGAGACACAGTTGCCAGCAAGGGAGGCTGTTGGTATGTCGGGTGCGCCGGAGGAGGAGCAAAGTGAGGCAGTGTAAGAGGAGGTGGTTGAGTATGACGAAGTCAGTGACCCGACCTGGCCCAGTGTCATGTCTAGCAGGTAAAGCAGTGGGGATGTTGAGGGATGCGTAGGACCGCAAAAGGCAGGAAGAGGCCATGGGGTGGCCAGAGGCTTATGGAGAAGGCAGGCTAGAGCCCGCAGGGCCGCATCTCTTCCCTATAACAGGCCCCCACACAAAGCTCTCCCATCGAGGGCTCTTAGGTCCTTGTTGTGAAGATATTTTAATGAGTGCGCAAAGTTAGCTTGAGGTGAGACCTTGAAAAAATTATATGGAGACCCTTGAGGTGAGCCCTCGAAAAAATTATGTGGAGGCCCAAGAGGTGAGACCTCTTAAAAATTGTGTGGAGGCCCAAGAGCTGAGACCTCTTAAAAATTGTATTAAGGCCCAAGAGCTGAGACCTCTTAAAAATTGTATTAAGGCCCAAGAGGTGAGACCTCTTAAAAATTGTTTGAAGGCCCAAGAGGTGAGACCTCTTAAAAATTGTTTGAAGGCCCAAGAGGTGAGACCTCTTAAAAATTGTATTAAGGCCCAAGAGGTGAGACCTCTTAAAAATTGTTTGTAGGCCCAAGAGGTGAGACCTCTTAAAAATTGTATTAAGGCCCAAGAGCTGAGACCTCTTAAAAATTGTATTAAGGCCCAAGAGCTGAGACCTCTTAAAAATTGTATTAAGGCCCAAAAGCTGAGCCATAATAATTTTTTCTTTTTTTTTTTAATGGAGCAATTCTACGGCGGTTAAGGAGGAGGAGGAGGAGGAGGAGGAGGAGGAGGAGGAAATGGCACTTCATACAGATGGCACTTCACTTTTGGCTGCTTTCCACTGTTGTAGAAGCAAAGTCCGGGTCAATCCACTTGCTGTTCATTTTGATTAGCGTCAGCCTGTCGGCACTGTCGGTTGACAGGCGGCTGCGCTTATCGGTTATAATGCCCCCGGCTGCACTGAACACCCTTTCTGATAGCACACTGGCGGCAGGGCAGGCAAGCACCTCCAAGGCGTACAGGGACAGTTCCAGTCACGTGTCCAACTTGGAGACCCAGTAAGTGTAGGGCGCCGAGGGATCAGGGAGGACAGGGGTACGGTCTGCCAGGTACTCCCGCAACATCCGCCGATACTTGTCCCTCCTGCTGATAGTGGGCCCCGCAGTGATGGAAGTTGCACGAGGGGGTGCCATGAACGTGTCCCACACCTTGGAGAGTGTTCCCCTGGTGGCTATGGGCCTGATCGATGTTGTCAGACTCTGGGAGACACTGTCCTCTCTGTCGCCAGCGATGGTGGGTGGGAAAATCTCCATCATGTTCTGCACGAGTTCCCTCTGGTATTCCAGCAATCGATTCGTCCTCTCCGCTACCGGAATAAAAGAGGAGAAGTTATCTTTATACCGGGGGTCCAGGAGTGCGAAGACCCAGTATAGTTTGTTCTCCAATATCTGGACAACACGTGTGTCCCGGGAAAATCAGCCCAGCATGAAGTCAGCCATGTGTGCCAGACTCTGAATAGGCATGACGTCACTGCCCCCACCAGAAGGATCATTTGCCATTTCCTCCTCTTCCTCTTCCGCCTCCTCTCCGCCCCATCCGCGCTGAACCAATGGGACGCACACAGCCTGACTGCTACCCTCGCCGCCAGCATCCTCCTCCTCTTCCACAGCCACCTCCACGTCGTCCTCCTCCTCATCCTCCTCCTCCTCCTGCAACTGCCACCGAGAAGCAGACAAAAGTGTGGTCTGACTGTCTAGCTCCGTTGCGTCTCCTCCTACCCCCGTCTCCTCTGTGTGCAATGCGTTCTCCCTTATTGCGATGAGCGTTTCTTTAAGGACGCATAGGAGCGGGATGGTTAGGCTCACTATAGCGTCCTCGCTGCTGACCTTCTTGGTGGACTCCTCAAAGATACGCAATACATCGCATATGTCTGCCATCCATGGCCACTCGTGGTTGGCAAACGGAGGAGCTGAGTTGGAGGCACGCGTGGATCATCATCTGGTACTCCATCAATGCTCTCTGCTGCTCACACACCTGGCCAACATGGAATAGGTGGAATTCCAGCGAGTCGGCAGGTCGCACAACAGCCGATGTTCAGGCAAATGGAGGCGTTGCTGGAGTTTTTTTTAAGCTAGCAGCAGCTACATGTTGACTTCCGAAAGT
>ONZH01026228.1:0-28330 GCA_900303285.1 Rhinella marina
AAACCACATGTCAATAATAATGATGAAATTCTTTCTTTTCATGATTGTTTTCTGCTCAGAATTCAATAAAATGAGTTTAAAAATAATATTTTGCTGAATGTGTGGTTTTGCCTGAATACCTCTTCCTTACAGGAGGTCATAACCCAAATGAAACACTTTGGCCCTGATTCATCAAGACTGGGATCTGAAACAGAAAAACTTAAAAAAGACAAATGAAGAGTTCTTCTGTAAATGGAGTTTTATCTGCTCACTAGAGATGAGCGAGCACTAAAATGCTCGGGTGCTCGTTATTCGAGTCGAACTTTTCCCGATGCTCGGGTGCTCGTTTCGAGTAACGAACCCCATTGAAGTCAATGGGAGACTCAAGCATTTTTTGCAGGGGACCAAGGCTCTGCCTAGGGAAGGCTGGGTGAAAACCTGGAAACCTCAGAAAATGATGGAAACACCACGGAAATGGACAGCAAACAGCAGGGGCAGCATGCATGGATGCCTCTGAGGCTGCCTAATCCCACCATTACCCCAAATTCTCAGGCAACAGCCTGGTGGTTACCCTCATGGCAATTGTGCTCACCCAGACCAAGAAAGGCGAGGCAAATACCCATCACATGTTAGGGAAGCACCCAACTAGGTGCAACGAAGGTCCATCACCGCCTGCAGGTGACACCACTGCTCATGCTGGCACTGCAGCTGAAATCAAGTTTAGTATCTGTTCTTATCAGTTGCTGTGGCTGTTGGATGTATAGTGGTGAGCATAGCTGCTTCCCAAGCATCTAAAAAATAAATCAGTACAATATCTAATACGTCCCCCTACCCGGGTAAATTGTTTGGAGAGAGGGCCTGTAGGTGGGGGGGAAGGAGGTTGAGCTGGAAGAGCCAGAGGAGTGCCCCCTGGGCTAGCGTGTGTGGTGATGACAACAGCCAGAATGGATTTGGAAAAACTGTTGCATCAACCGGTATGGTATCGGTTCTTCTCAGTTTAATACCGTATACGTCCCCTATCTTGGGACCTTATATTTTATGGATTTTTTGACCACGGAAAACGGAAAAAGAGCTTGCTCTGGCCAGGGGAGTGTCTTTCCTACTGCAGCTAAGGGGACGTGTCCATGCGCTGCCTATCACAGGTCAGGAGGCAATTAAAAGAAGAAACAAAAAAAACATCAGTACAATATCTAATACGTCCCCTATCCGGGTAAATTGTTTGTAGAGAGGGCCTGTAGGTGTGGGGCAGGCTGGGGGGAAGGAGGTTTGGCTGGAAGAGCCAGAGGAGTGCCCCCTGGGCTAGCGTGTGTGGTGGTGACAACAGCCGGGTGTAGTTAGAATAACGACGCAGGACCCCAACTTAAAAATTTAGCATCAACCGGTACAGTCGTAAATTATGAGATTGATCAAGTGTGGTATGTCTTCTATGTATACTACTCAGTTTAATACCGTATATGGCAGCTATCCGGAAAAATAGTTTGTAGAGAGAGAGAGAAAGATAGGACAAAGAAGTAAATTGTTTGGAGAGAGGGCCTGTAGGTGGGGTGGCAGGCTGGGGGAAGGAGGTTTCGCTGGAAGAGCCAGAGGAGTGCCCCCTGGGCTAGCGTGTGTGGTGGTGATAACAGCCGGATGTAGTTAGAATGACGACGCAGGACCCCAAATTAAAAATTTAGCATCAACCGGTACAATTGTCAATTATGAGCTACATCAAGTGTGGCATGACTTTTAAATGGATATTGCATGTGGTCACGTACTCCCTGGAACCCCATAGTCACCCCTCCCTGATGTGCTAGCCCAGAACATTGCCCTAATTCGCCAGACCTTTTGCTGTTTCCGTGTGCTGACAGTGGGGATTTACCAGTGTTGTCTGAGGAGGTGGTGGACAATGGCGAGACACAGGTGTCGGGGGGTGAGGTAGTTGTATGGGAAGCAAGTTACAGTGGGGACTCCTTGGGGGGACTTTCTCATGATGGGACAGATTCAACTTGGGTGGATCAGGCACAGGAACAGATGATTTTTTTGGGGGGTTTATTTAACTTTTATTTAGCAAAAATAACCACACAGATATTTATTCGTTATCTTCTCTGCGCAGTCTGGCGTTGGGGTTCGTCACTTTGATGGCGAGCTGTGCCGCTCTCTCCACAATGGTCTTTAGGTTCTTAGATGGAGACTTTGTCGGCGATTTCAGTACAGAAGGACTTGTTGCTCATCAACAGAACCTCGACCTCCTTGACATTGTGGACAAGGAATTTGCGGGTGGACCAGGAATTTGCGGAACCCTGTGGGCAGCATGTGTTTGGTCTTCTACTTGCTACCGTATCCAATGTTGGGCAATATAGATTCACAAGTAATATTACTTTTCACACCTATCCCAAAAATGAAAATGTATGCAGTTTGCGCAAATAAAACTGGAAACTGGAATTGGAGAGAGGGCCTGTAGGTGGACCTCCGGAAAAATTGTTTGGAGAGAGGGCCTGTAGGTGAAACTCCGGAAAAATTGTTTGGACAGAGGGCCTGTAGGTGGAACTCCGGAAAAATTGTTTGGAGAGAGGGCCTGTAGGTGGACCTCCGGAAAAATTGTTTGAAGAGAGGGCCTGTAGGTGGACCTCCGGAAAAATTGTTTGAAGAGAGGGCCTATAGGTGGACCTCCGGAAAAATTTTTTGGAGAGAGGGCCTGTAGGTGGACCTCTTGAAAAATTGTTTGAATAGAGGGCCTGTAGGGGGCCCTCCTGAAAAATTGTGCTAAAAGAGTGCCAGTTGGACCTCTAAAAAATGGTGTTTTTTGGGTCAGAGTTAGGCAAAGACGATATGTAGGAGGAGGAGGAGTAGGAGGAGGAGTAGAGAAGAGGAATCGGATACATAAGTTATTTAAATCTTTAGCTGCTTTCCCCCGGAGATTTGAATTCCGGTGAAATCCAGGCTTTGTTCATTTTAATAAGCGTCAGCCTGTCAGCGCTGTCAGTTGACAGGCGTGTACGCTTTATCGGTGATGACGCCACCAGCTGCACTGAATACCCGCTCTGACAGCACGCTAGCGGCAGGGCAGGCCAGCACCTCCAAGGCGTACAGCGCCAGTTCAGGCCACGTGTCCAGCTTTGAAACCCAGTAGTTGTATGGAGCAGAGTGATCGCTACGGACGTTGGTATGGTCAGCTAGGTACTCCCTCACCATCTTTCTGTACAGCTCCCCCCTACTCTGCCTAGACTGGGGACAGGTGACAGTGTCTTGCTGGGGTGACATAAAACTGGCAAAGGCCTTGGAGAGCGTTCCCCTGCCAGTGCTGGACAAGCTGCCTGCTCGCCTCCTCTCCCCCGCTACTTGGCCCACAGAACCATGCCCTCTGCCGCTAGCGGCGTCAGATGGGAAGAATTGTTTCAGCTTGTGCACCAGGGCCTGTTGATATCTATTCACTCTCATACTCCTTTCCTCTGCAGGGATGAGAGTGGAAAGGTTCTGCTTGTACCGTGGGTCCAGGAGAGTGAACACCCAGTAATCGGTGTTTGAAAAAATTCTTCTAACGCGAGGGTTACGGGATAGGCAGCCTAACATGAAGTCTGCCATGTGCGCCAGAGTCCCAACACGCAAGAATACCCTCTCCTCACTGGCCTGACTCTCCATTTCCTCCTCCTCCTCCTCCAAGTCCTCCTCTTCAGCCCATACACGCTCAAAAGTTAAGGACTGAGCACTGGTACCCTCTACTGTCTCGCCGACATTCTCCTCCTCTTCCTCCTCATCCCCCTCCTCCGATACGCGCTGAGAAACAGACCGGAGGGTGCTCTGGCTATCAAGCGACGTATCTTCCTCCACCGTCTCTTGTGACAAGCGCAAAGCATCCGACTTGATGCTGAGCAGTGAGTTTTTCAACAGACAAAGCAGCGGGATAGTGAGGATGATAATGGCGGCATCGCCGCTGACCATCTGTGTTGACTCCTCAAAGTTGCTCAACACCTGGCAGATATCAGACATCCACGTCCACTCCTCATTGTAGACTTGAGGAATCTGAGAGACCTGACTACCAGTTCTGGTGGAAGATGACATCTGGCAGTCTACAATCGCTCTGCGCTGCTGGTAAACTCTGGATAACATGTTTAATGTGGAATTCCATCTCGTGGGCACGTCGCACAACAGTCAGTGAGCGGGCAGTTGTAGGCGGTGCTGCCCTGCCCTGAGAGTGGCAGCATCTGTGGTCGACTTGCGGAAATGCGCACAGATGCGGCGCACCTTGGTGAGCAAATCAGACAGATTGGGGTATGTCTTGAGGAACCGCTGAACTATTAGATTGAACACGTGGGCCAGGCATGGCACATGTGTCAGTCTGCCAAGTTGCAGAGCCGCCACCAGGTTACGCCCGTTGTCACACACAACCATGCCTGGCTTGAGGTTCAGCGGTGCCAGCCACACATCGGTCTGCGCCGTGATGCCCTGTAACAGCTCTTGGGCGGTGTGCCTTTTGTCACCTAAGCTCAGCAGTTTGAGCACCGCCTGCTGGCGCTTACCCACGGCACTGCTGCTGCGCCTAGAGCTACCGACTGAAGGCGCCGTGCCCACGGATGGTAATTCGGTGGAGGAGGAGGAGGGGTCGGAGGAGGAGGAGGCATAGTACGTCTGAGAGACCGTGACCGAGGTAGGCCCCGCAATCCTCGGTGTGGGCAGTACATGAGCGGCCCCAGGGTCATTCTTGGTCCCAGCCTCCACCAAGTTAACCCAATGTGCCGTCAGTGAGATATAGTGTCCCTGCCCGGCAGCACTTGTCCACGTGTCCGTGGTTAGGTGGACCTTCTCAGAAACAGCATTGGTCAGGGCACGGATGATGTTCTGTGACACGTGCTGGTGTAGGGCTGGGACGGCACATCGGGAAAAATAGTGGCGGCTGGGGACCGAATACCGAGGGGCAGCCACCGCCATGAGATTGCGAAAGGCCTCGGTCTCTACCAGCCTATAGGGCAGCATCTCCAGGCTAAGCAATTTGGAGATGTGGACGTTGAGGGCTTGGGCATGTGGGTGGGTGGAACTGTATTTCCTCTTGCGCTCCAGCGTCTGCTGTAAAGACAGCTGAACGCTGCGCTGGGACACGTTGGTGGACACTGTGGAGGATTGTTGAGGCGAAGGTGTGGTTTTCCGGCGGGAGGCGCTCGTGCCGGGGTCCTGGGCAGGGGTTTGACTAGCAGAGGCAGCGAGTGACGCAGGGGGTTGACTAGCTGAGGCAGCGAGTGACACAGGGGAAGGAGCAGTGGTGTGACCCGCAGGAGGTGGTGAACGGCCTTGGTTCCATTGAGTGGGGTGTTTAGCACTCATATGCCTGCGCATGCTGGTGGTGGTTAGGATAGTAGTGGTGGCACCCCTGCTGATCCTGGTGTGGCACAGGTTGCACACCACAGTCCGTCGGTCATCCTCACTTTCTTTAAAGAACCTCCAGACTTGCGAACATCTAGGCCTCGCCACGGGAGCTTCACTACGTGAAACAGTTGCTGCTGATGCACCAGCTCTGGCCCTGCTTCTACCTCTGGCCACACCACTGCCTCTTACAACCTGTTCTGGTGCAGCACTCACCTCCGCCTCAGAAGCACTGTCTTCACTCGGCATATCAACCCAGCTCGGGTCAGTCACCTCGTCATCCTCCGATTCCTCAGTCTGCTCCCCCCTCGGAATTCCTCCCCTTACAACAACTTCACCACTGTCTGACAACCGTGTCTCCTCATCGTCCGACACCTCTTTACAAACTTCTTCCACTAACTCAACATTGTCATTATCATCATCATCACCCACAGACTGCGACAGCTGGAACACTTGGGCATCGGGAAAGAGGTCAGCAGCAACCTGAGAAGTGGTTTGTGACTCTGGGAAGGGTCCAGAAAACAGTTCCTGAGAGTATGCCGGATCGCATTCCAAATTTTCCTGGGAGGGGCAGACTGGGGGGAAGGAGGTTGAGGTGGAGGAGCCAGAGGAGTGCTCCCTTGGGTAACATGGGTGGACTGTGTGGAAGACTGACTGGCGGACAAATTACTTGAAGCATTATCCGCAATCCACGAGATCAGCTGTTCGCACTGTTGTGGTTTCAACAGTCCTCTACCACGTGTCCCTGTAAGTTGAGACATGAAGCTAGGGAGTGTAGCTCTGCGGCGTTCCACAGCTCCCTCATCAGCAGGTACTGTCTCACCCTGCCCAGGACCACGGCCTCTGCCCCCTGCAGTGATTGAATGCCCACGCCCTCTTCCTCGTCCTCGACCCTTAGCCCTGGGGTTCCACATTTTCTGTAGATAATTGTATTCTATAAAAAAAATAAAATAAATGGGCCTGGTGTACTGAAACCCACAAACTTGTTCAGTCTGGTTTAATTTTTTGAAGTACAGAAAGTGTCACCTGGACAGTATATACGGTTTGGAGTGAGTGTGCTGAACTGTGTCACACAGAAAGGTTACACGCAGCTGTGTGAAATGGATTTGTATCACTCAGCTAAAACAAAAAAAAAAATATATTTTTTTTCTTTTTTTTTTTTTTAAATATTTTTTTCTTTTAGTTTTGTTTTTTTGGGAACGTGACGTGCAGAAACTATCGTACAGATGACTGACACCCTAATGACGGTGGCTATTTAGACTGCGACCCAGAAAAATGTCGCACAGAGATTTTTAGGATCAAGCTATATATACGTGACAGGTAGCAGGTGACTGAACTGAAACCCACAAACTTGTTCAGTCTGGTTTAATTTTGTGAAGTACAGAAAGTGTCACCTGGACAGTATATACGGTTTGGAGTGAGTGTGCTTAACTGTGTCACACAGAAAGGTTACACGCAGCTGTGTGAAATGGATTTGTATCACTCAGCTAAAACAACAAAAAAAATTTTTTTTTTTTCTATTTTTTTTTTAAATATTTTTTCTTTTAGTTTTGTTTTTTTGCGAACGTGACGTGCAGAAACTATCGTACAGCTGACTGACACCCTAATGACGGTGGCTATTTAGACTGCGACCCAGACAACTGTCGCACAGAGATTTTTAGGATCAAGCTATATATACGTGACAGGTAGCAGGTGACTTGGTTGTATTTTGTGACGTACAGAAAGTGTCACCTGGACAGTATATACGGTTTGGAGTGAGTGTGCTGAACTGTGACACACAGAAAGGTTACACGCAGCTGTGTGAAATGGATTTGTATCACTCAGCTAAAACAACAAGAAAAATTATTTTTTTTCTATATTTTTTTTGTATTTTTGTTTTTTTGGGAATGTGACTTGCAGAAACTATCGTAGAGCTAACTGACACCCTACTGACGGTAGCTATTTAGACTGCGACCCAGACAAATGTCGCACAGAGATTTTTGGGATCAAGCCATACACGTGACAGGCAGCAAATGACTTGGTTGTATTCGGTGACATACAGAAAGTGTCACCTGGACAGAAAATAGTGAGTGTACTGAACTGTGACACACAGAATGGTTCCACACTGCTGTGTGCAATGGATTTGTATCACTGAGATATAACATAAAAAAATAAAAGGGGGTTATACATGGCGATAGCTGCACTACTAGTGCCAGCCAGCCAAGTGACAAAAAAAAAAAAAAATGTCTTCTAGCCCTTAGAAGGGCTGTTGGGTTCTTTGTGGGTGATCCCTGCCTAACAGAGAACTAAATGCAGGCCCTAACACTGTCCCTGAAAGGCAGCAGCTCTATCCCTAACGACATCCAGACGGCATCTGAGCCGAGCACCGCGGCCAGTCGGTAGTATATTCCAGGGTCACCTGATCAGGCCAGCCAACCCCTGCTATCGACATGTAAGGGCCCCACGTGATGCTGGGTGGTACACAGAGTCTCCTGGCTTGTGATTGGCTGTGTTTTTAGGCGCCAAAAAAGCATGATGCGGAAGTTGCCATTTCCTCGAGCATGGCGAGATACTCGTCCGAGCAGCGAGCACTTACGAGTACCCTAATGCTCGAACGAGCACCAAGCTCGGACGAGCATGCTCGCTCATCTCTACTGCTCACACTTGACATCCACTGACATAAAGAAGCTGATGCTTTCTTTTCGTTATACACAGTGTTATTTAAAGGGAATCTGTCATCTCCGAAACACCCCCTGAACTAGAGTAAGTGTTGTATAGTGTAAGTGATGCTGAATCAGAATATGAAAGTTTTATCTTCATACTCACTTCCATTCTGATGTTGTGCTCCCATAAACCTGCAGTAAAATGCACTCACTGGACTCTTCTTTGAGTCGTCTCCATTATGTGAGTGAGCACCGGAGTCCAGTGAGTGCATTTTACTGCAGGTTTGTGGCAGCACAACATCAGAATGGAAGTGAGCATGAAGATAAACATTACATAACCGGACTCAACGTCACTTACACTATACACCGCTTACTCTAGTTCACGGGGTGTTTTGGAGATGACATGTTCCCTTTAAGGGAACATCTTAAGGGGACATGGAGTAGATTGACAGATAACTATATACGCAATTATTTTCCAAATCTGGTGGTTCCCGCCAGACATCCATTCTCCCACAGCCAAACCTTGTGTTTTCTCTTGACTGTAGCATTTATGGTCTGTTTCCAACCTTGGATTATTTGACATGGCTTTTGTTTCCTGTAGCAACAGCTGGCAGCTAATACTCTGTAAATACTCTTCTGTAAGTCCCTGGGTTTAAATCCCAAATCTTTAATAGGGTCCCCCCTCCCAAAATTTCCTTTTTGTTTTTTCTTACTTGGCATTTAAGTTTATGAACTCTCTAAATCACCATCTTAATCCCAATCTTTGCAGAAGCTATTGGATGAGATACATTTGCCCATTATACCCCATGTTTGTTTTTGATAATGCCAATCCTTGAACGAGGAATTCTTCATGATCTCTGCTGAGTCAGTGACATTACTAAACTACGGTCGTCATTAATTTCTTCCACAAAATTAGACACTGCTTGGTTAAAGGAGATATTAATTTGAAATGCACAATGCAAGCCTAAATAATGAAATCTACAATTGTTGATATCAGTCAAAAACAATAAGAGAATACCAATAGTACATCAGATCAAATGTTTATTGCATAATTGAACAGTCAAATGAATACCACATTATCTAGATGTTTCTTTATGTAACCAATGCTTAATTTAGATTACTGTTCACAAAGAACACGTGTATGTCTTCCTTTTGGAGTAATTTCCACCTTGCCAAGTCCTGGAATCATTTCCTATTGCTAGTGAGACAGCACAGAGGAGCAAATAAATCTCCCAAACTGTAACCTGAGCTCAGCTTTGCCTTTATGTGGCTGCCAGAAACATTGCATTTGCACAGAATTGCCAAGCAAGATATTTGTAGGAGAGACCAGAACAATAAATAATAATAAAACATGGTTAACCCCTTCAACCCCGGGCCTGTTTTCACCTTCCTGTCCAGACCATTTTTTTCAAATCTGACATTTGTCACTTTATGTGGTAATAACTTTGGAACGCTTTTACTTATCCAAGCCATTCTGAGAATGTTTTCTCATCACACATTGTGCTTCACGACAGTAGTAAATTTGTGGCAAAATATTTCATTTTTATTTATAAAAAAAATTCACCAAAAATTTTTAAAAATATCAAATTTCCAAATTTCAATTTCTCTACTTTCAAAATACATAGTATTACCTCCAAAAATAGTTATTATTTTACATTCCCCATATTTCTACTTTGTGGAGCCTGCATTCCCTGAAATCAGTGGAGGCCATTTTGGTACCATAAGAGGTACAATATAATGTCGGCTTAGCATGCATGTGGAGCCTGCATCCTCTGTAGTTAATGGAGGCTGCTATGGCACTTAGTGACTATGGCGTTTAGTGTTAGGTTCCCGTCTTAAAGAGATCGCCTTGATGTAGGGCAGACAGGCACAGATAATTTTTGTACAAAATTATTTGCCAAGAATCTCACATTTACAATGTAGCGCTAGTATCGTGTGGATAGTGAGTATGGCAGTATTATATGTACTCAATTTATTGTCTGTGTTCGCAGAGTGCTGTTGCATTTTTTATGTTTTACCCTTCTATTTTGCAGCCACACCTATGTGACGTGCACCTGCATACTTGGATGTGCTGACTGACCCCCAGTTTTTCTTGCTGTTTAGGTGGAGGCGTGGCTGACTCCACCGCCATTTCGGTCGTGCACTCCTAACTAACCTGTTTGCCTTACAGGCTGATTTTAATTAGTGCTAGCATAAAGCTGTGTCCTGCTCTCCCTATATGCATTGGAGACCAACTGGCACCAGGAGAGGTGGAATGCAGAGTGGGCTCAGCATTATATGGAACCTGCATTCCCTGAGCGTAACAGAGGTCAGTGTGGCACCAAGGAGGTATCATATTGTGTGGTCTCGGCATGCATGTGGAGCCTGCATTCCCTGAAATCAGTGGAGGCCATTTTGGCACCATAAGAGGTACAATATAATGTCGGCTTAGCATGCATGTGGACAGGGCCAGCTCCAGGTACATGTGGGCCCCCTTGTGGCATTTTGCACAACACACGAGGCAATAAAACTGCATGTATTATTTATGGTGCCACATATAATAAACAGAACACACTACAGAGTGGTGGATATATGTGAATCAATCCTTATGCCTGCCTCTCATTATTGATTACCACAGGACTGTACTGGTAGCAGGGCCGGACTGGGACTGAAATTCAGCCCTGGCATTTTTTAAATCAAAGAGGCCCACATGCCTTGACTTTTTAAAGTCACAGCCAACCCTTTTAGAGGCCCTAAAAATTATTAAAATATAATAATTTAATAAACTTAAACCACACCAAACAAGGTAAATAAACCACCCCCTGCAGAGAGAGATGGAAAAGCTATATCTCCTGATAGGGTACGGGTCTAGAACTCAGACCCGGACTGATCAAAACTTTTGATATGTCTCTGTGACATGTCAAAAGTCTTTCAGTTCATCAGTGGCCCTATTACACAGATTGATGTGTAAAGGTCCTTTTTCACGGGCCAATTATCAGCCGAAAAAGCGTTCCTAGGAACGCTAGTGCCGATAATCGGCCCGTGTAAAAGTGGCCCCAATCAGCCGACGAACGAGCAAAACGCTCGTTCATCGGCTGATTGGATCTTTTGGTTTGTACTAAAGATCTAATCTGTCGGGCGCACATCACCCTGTGTAAACAGGCGATGTGCGCATGACAGTATGGAGCTTCCTGCCACACGAGTGATACAGCGATCACTCGTGCGGCCCGGCGCTCGATTCATCGGGCCGTGTAAAGGCTCCCTGCATGAGCGCCGATGTCACTGATCGGTGCTCGGACAGGGAGACACATCGGCCCGTCTAAAAGGGCCTTAATAGTGCCCTTAGATGTTCAATGTATGTTTATTATATGTTTCTGGAGGACTACAACTCCCAGCAGGTCCTGAAAGTTTATGATTGTCAGTGCATGCTGGGAGTTGTAGTTCACCAGGGGGGCGTTTAATAACTTTATTTTTTACACTACAGCCAGTGAACCAACCTTCCTAGCCTCCCTGCTGGTTTTTCAGGTTTCTTTAATGTCTGTCCGTCTCACTAGCTGCTCCTCTTCCTGCTGTGAGAGCCTGACCCGCCGCTGCGTTGACTCACTGACTGGAGCTGTGAGCACGGCGGCGGGGCGGGACCTGCACAGCCAGGAAGGAGCCTCTAGCAGTGAGAAGCTGCTTCTCCATTGGCTGCTGCGGGTGCCGGCTTTTGACCTCCTGCGGCACCGTGAGGAGGTAAAGATGCGCCACGCAGCAGGGAGGGGTACAGGCGGCCCAGCGGTCGGCCGCAGCGGGCGGCAATAGGATTAAAGAGCGGCGTGCAGCTGCAGCTTCAGGGGGAAGATCAGGGGCATAGCTAAAGGCTCATGGGCCCTGGTGCAAGAGTTCAACTTGGGCCCCCCCCTCCCTTCCCTCAGCGCTGGTGCACCTAGCTTTTCTGCTGGCCAAGTCAAAAATTGAACCCCCCCATGCCAAATTCTCTCCCTAACCTTTTCCCTCCTAACTTTACATATATCACTACAGAACATACAGGGTAAGGCTACATTCACACCACAGTTGTTTTTGTGGCCTCCGATCTGCATATTTTGCAGCTCAGATGCGGACCCATTCACTTAAATGAGCACTGTGTGCTGTCCGCATCTGTATGTCCATTCTTATTTTTGTCCATTTGCGGACAAGGATAGGCATCGTTACAGTGGATCTGCAAAAAAAACGGATGCCATACGGAACATCATCCTTTTTTTGCGGATCCGCAATTTGCAGACTGCAAAACACAATGTTCGTGTGAATGTAGCCTAATACAGCACCCCATACCCCGTACATCCAATATATGCCCCCAGTGCCAGTAAGAAATGCCCCCCAGTGCCCCCATGTGCCAGTAAAAATGCTCCCAGTGCCCCCATGTGTCCATAAAAATGCCCCCAGTGCCCCCATGTGCCAGTAAAAATGCTCCCAGTGCCCCCATGTGCCAGTAAAAATGCCCCCAGTGCCAGTAAAATGCCCCCATGTGCCAGTAAAAATGCTCCTAGTGCCCCCAATAGAGTTCCGGTCCGTGCAACAATAAAAAAAATTAACACTTATACTTACCTCCATCAGGCTGGCACGATGACGTCATCACGCCGCCTGAGCCGGCCTCTAATAGGCTGCAGGCCTAGTGCCTGCAGCCTATCAGAGGAACGGGCAGGGGAGACGCCTCTCCCTCCCCTGCCCTGCAGTACAGGCATCTGTATCGCTATCCTGAGGACGGCGATACAGATGACTATGGAGATGAGCGCACAATGGAAGCGCTCATCTCCCTCTGCCCTGCCGCCGCCCCCATCTGTGCACAGGGCCACGCCGCACCTGGCTAATTGGCGGTGCGGCCCTGCAAGTGGCAAGGGGGGCCCTCGGGGGGAGGCTTAGGGGCCCGGTCGCAACTGCAACCGCTGCGACCCCTATAGCTACGCCACTGGGGAAGATCAGTGGGGACACAGGGAGTACGGGACCGGCCCACGGAGGGCAGCAGCCATTCTGGCATTTACCAGAAGTGCCAGACGGGCAGTCTGACCCTGACTGGTAGAGAGTATGGCAGAGAACTACAAGGCTCAGCATGTCCAGCCTGCCATTACTGATTACCAGAGGACTGTACTGATGGATAGCATAGTAGAAAAGTTCTCTGCTATACTATGCGTCAGTACAGTCCTCTGGTAATCAATAATGACAGCCGGGACATACTGAGCCTTGTAGTTCTTCGCTATACTATCTACCAGTACTGTCCTCTGGTAATTAATAAGGATACATGCTGGACATGCTGAGCCTTGTAGTTACTCAGCATGTCCAGCCTCTGCAGCCTGTCATTATTCATTATTGATTACTTTTTGTTGGCATCATTTTACAAATGTCATTTTACTTTTTTATGACGTTAGAAGGCTTAGAAGCCATTTTTAAAATTTTCAACAAAATTTCCAAAACCATTTTTTTAAGCACCAATTGAGATATAAAGTGATTTTGAGAGGCTTACGTAATGGAAACCACCCAAAAAATGACCCCATTTTAGAAACTACACCCCTCAAATTATAAAAAAAACTGATGTTACAAAATTTGTTAACCCTTGAGGTGTTCCACAAGAATTAAAGGAAAATGGAGGTGAAATTTCAAAATTTCACTTTTTTGGTAGATTATTCATGTTAATAATTTTTTTTCTTGCAACACAGCAAGAGTTAACAGCAAACTAAACCTCAATATACATTGCTCTGATTCTGCAGTTTACAGAAATACCCCATATGTGGTGTTAAGCGTCTCTATGGGTTTGTGGCAGTGGTCATGAATTTTGCTAGAATGGTTTTTGGGCACCATTTTGTAATTGAGAGACCCTGAAGTACCCCTACAGTGGAAACCCTCAAAAAGTGACCCCATTTTGGAAACGACACCCTTCAAAAGAATATATTAAGGGGTGTACTGACCACTTTGACCCCCTAAGCGTTTTACGGAATTTGGAAACACTTGGCTGTGAAAATGAAAAGTTTCATTTCTTCCAATAAAATGTTGTTTTAGTCCCAAATTTTTCATTTTCACAAGGGGTAACAGGAGAAAAGCACCCCATAATTTTCCCCCCATTTTCTCCTGAATACGGCAACTCCCCATATGTGGTGGTAAACTGCTGTAGGGGTACATGGCAGGACTCAAAACAGAAGGAGCGCCATATGGATTTTGCAGCACAGATTTTGATGGATTGGTTTGCGGGAGCCATTGATTTTTATTTTTTTGAGTTATTGTCTTATGTGGGGGCTCATTTTTTGCAGGATGAGGTGACGTTTTCATTGGTACCATTTTGGGGTACATAAGACTTTTTGATCGCTTGGTATTACACTCTTTGTGAGTCAAGGGGAAAAAATAGCTGTTTGGGCATAGTTTAAAAAAAAAATTTTTTACAGCATTTACCTGAGGGGACAAACAATGTGATATTTTTATAGAGCAGGTTGTTACGGAAGTGGAAATACCCAATATGTCTATCATTTTTATTTTTGTTAAATTTTACATATTAGCTGCATTTTTTAACAGAATTAAATCTTGTTTTTGTGCTGCCATTTTCAGAGAGCCATATTTTTTTTATTTTTCTGGCGATTGTCTTAGGTAGGGTCTCATTTTTTGCGAGACAAGATGTCGGTTTCATTGGTACCATTTTGGGTTAAATACGCCTTTTTGATCGCCTACTATTACACTTTTTGTGAGGCAAGAGGGAAAAAAATGGCTGTTTTGGCATAGTTTTTTAAAAATATTTTTACAGCATTCACCTGGGGGGGCATATCATGTAATATTTTAATAGAGCAGGTTGTTACGGATGCGGCGATACCCAATATGTCTAACATTGTTATTTTTGGAAAGTTTTACATATTAGATGCATTTTTGAACAAAATACAATATTTTTTTGTGTTGACATTTTTTGAGAGCCATATTTTTTTTTATTTTTCAGGCGATTGTCTTAGGTAAGGTCTCATTTTTTGCGGGACAAGATGACGGTTTGATTGGTACCATTTTAGGGTACATACGCTTTTTTGATCTCCTGCTATTACACTTTTTGTAAGGGAAGGTGACCAAAAAATGGCGGTTTTGGCACTGTTTTTTTTTTTCGTTTTTTTACTGCGTTCACCTGGTGGATGGATTATGTGATATTTTTATAGAGCCGGTTGATACGGACGCGGCGATACCTAATATGTCTATTTTTCTTTTTTTCCCTATTTTTTACTATTTTTTTAACTTTATTTTGTGAAAAGGATGCTTTTTTTTGGGGGGTGGGATTTGAAACTTTTTTTTTGTAAAACTATTTTTTTACACTTTTTTCACTTTTGGAGGTCTGACCGCGGCACATGAAGGGTTAATGCATCGGCATCGGTGTTTTCACCGATGCCGGTGCATACAGCAGGGGTCCGGCTACTGGGCACAGCCGGACCCCCGCCGCTGATCGGGTGGGCGCAGCTCCTGCACCCACCCGATCAGCGCGCCGTAGCACTACAGCACTGGTCGGGAAGTCACTTCCCGTACATGTATGGCGCTGGTCGGGAAGGGGTTAAATAGATGTTGTAGCAATTCAAGTCATGTGTATTCATTCATTCATTGTTGTAAATCTTTGATAATGCACATATATACAAATACAAGACATATCTTTCTTGGATAAATTATGCATGTCAGGCCCGAACTAGTTTAAACTGTATTCTGGAAATTACTCTTGTTTATTCTTGCAGTTTTTTTTTTCCTCTCAACATGGATATGGACTAGATAGCTACATTTCTGGTTAGATTACTATTCTTTAAACAGGAGCCTGGATTATGGGGATTATCAAGTATCTGAATGGGACAGTGAACAATACAACCAGATTTGATTGCCAAAATATAATCCATATTATAATAATCCCTTACCAATCTAGATATAATCTGTGAAATTAATATCATTCGAATAATGACAGTTTTACATTTCTGTTAGTACATTTTTATCTAAAACCTTGTATGTCAGTTTATTTGTTTTTTTTTTTTTTTACCAAATCACGAGTAAGGTTTACTCCACACGTTTCATTGATTTCATTTAAAGGAGCAGAGTCTCCTTTAAAATATAGTCTTTTTTTTTTATAAACACAAAATAATAATTCCAGTTCATGAAGAGGATGTGCAAATATATTTCTTTGTTTAGACGTTTTCTAGAGGCAAGCATTGGGAATAGAGCAATCAATACACAGTCAATGCTGGTCACTTCAGTATAAGCATTCTTTATATTTATTGTCAACCTTTGAAGTAAATAGGTCTTAAGCTTGTGGCATGTCATTATAACTTTTTCAAAATAATGATGCTGCCCTTGGTCTTTTTTTTAGCTATAATTTATGCTCAATGCTCTAGTCATAGTCACACAATACTGTAGAGTCTGCAGAGGTGGAGATAGCCCTTAATGAGAAGAGGTTTCGCCTTTATCTCTTTTATACTTCAACCATTATCTTCCCCTGTCTATAAGCATGCGGTTACCACTGACAATAATGCTCATAGGCAACAAATGCTGATGAGTTTTCTATGCAGTCCTCACAATAAGTCTATCAAAACAACCTCGAAAAATTATGAACCACAGTGACAGACAAATAGAACCAGCTCCAGCATGAATTTACAGCCCAAATGCAATGTCCCTTTTAATTCTTCAGGCTTTTCTTATCTCTGCTGTTGCTCTTCTGGCTAGGAGATAACAGTAATTCTTGTGTGTGCTATTTTTTTTCCAACTGAGTAAGATGTTCCTTGTGTCTTTCTGCTTGCTAAAGATAAAGGGTTAAAGACCAACTTGTGTTGGTCGCTTTGTGTTGGGGAAAAAAAGTAATCAGTATTCAAGAGATTGTTATCAGTGGTACAGGCACAGAACAGTAATTTTGCCTGCTTCAGTTAGTTTTTTTTTTTTTATGAATGCACATAATGCCTGGAGTGTTGGGGCCAGATAAAAGAATTAGTGTTAGCAGAGGAGGACGGAGGCACAAAGTACAGCAGAGAATTAGAATGTCTATCTTTGTCTCTTGCAGCTCATCCAGCCAGCCAGGGTTCTGAGCTCGTAAACAATTTAATCTTTTTGCTACAGTTAAAACATAAAGACAGCAACCTTCTTTCCAACTGGAGAGGGAAAGGAATGAAAAGAGCTGATGATAACTTTTTGCAAAGGATTTAACCCTTTTCCGTAGTAAACGCTGGACATTACAATGAGGATACCCTTTCAATTGATTTAACATCGTTATGTCTGTTTATGATAAAAATATAATTATATATTTTTTCCAGAAGCCAAAAGCAATTTTCTACACAATAGTCTTGATATTAAACTTGATATTATTGAGAGCTTTCTCTCAAACGCTGAACCTCTTTGTAAAGAGTCAATTGGAGTGATGACAGGAAATATTGATTTGTGCCCTGTTTGAATAGTTTTATTCTACCACCAACATATTAATATCATGATAGTATTGATAGAAATCCAGCCTTGGAAAATTCAGAACAGGCTTCCAAACAGAATGTCAGAGAATGTTTATAGATAGAATGTAAAATGTTAAAAACTAAGCTCAATTAATATTTTTTCACAGTATGATACTTAAAAATGTAATACAAACTAATAACTCACAGACAACCAGTTTTTGTAAGATACCTGTAAATTTCCCATTTACTCCATTTCTTACTAATGTTGTATATTTCAACCAATAGGGAAGGGGTGGACTGGCCATACACCGTACAAGGAAATGTAATGGTCGGCCGACGCCTAGGGGCCACCCCAACCCTCCTCATGGCCGTCAGCTGGATACATAATGATCAGATGCTCTCATTATAAATTAATGCTGGAAGCATTAGGTACATATGAACCTACTTGTCGGTCGCAGTCCCCCTCCCCCCATTCAACTGTATTGCCACCTTCACAGTTGAATTCTGCAGATGGGGTGGCAGTATTTTGTTCTGCACTATGGTATTTGGTTCAGCTGTGGTGCTTTTTTGTGTTGCACTATGGTATTGCTGGACTTGCCTACTTTTGTCCCTGCCTACATGTAGGTGGCCCCACCTACTTGTGTTGCCCTCCTTCTGTCCATTTGGTCCCTATTACAATGTGGGGCCACTTTCATTTTTTTTGTTTTTTCCAGGGCCACTTTAAGTTCCAAGTCCACGCCTGCATTTGTGTACTCAAATTTCCTCCAGTGATTTGGTCTTAGCATATATTATGTTTACTTTATATCAGTAGCAGGGAATTCCACTGTTAAAACTAGCATTAGTACTAGTCTTCTTTTAGATTATAAACCCTCATAAGTAGGGTCCTCTCCTCCTCTGTACTGTTCAGTTTATATGTTCATGTTTATAGTACTTGTTTTATATAATGTATGTACATCCCTTTTTAAATGTACTGTGTCCTAGAATTAATGGCACTTAAATAATAATAAAAAGTCACAGATACAGAATATGCCATTTGTATCTTTCTGCTCACTTGTATTCCTTGTCAGTAAACACACAGGGTCTGTGCTCTGAGGCACTTAGAAGTCCTCTCCATAATATAACAGAGATTGGGGGTCTATTATATAGCAGAATTTAGGAGACTCTGACTGTGGGGAAATGCAAGTGAGTATAAGGATACTTATACTCACTTTAGCCGATGCCGCCCTTAAAGTAGTTTTTTTTTTTTTTGGGGGGGGGTTTCCGTGGTCACAGATTCCCTTTAAAGATCTTAGCTCAGTTATTGCTATGTCCATGTTCTTGATATCTTGCCAAGAGACCAGTAAAAGGCAAATGTGGTTTGCATTATCTTAAAGATTTCTCTTGCCAATTACATGCTATCAAGCTTAACATCCATTGTGGAAAAATTTAGTGAGGGACTGTTATTGGACTATATGCATGTTTGGATTGTGGCTATTGTTATTGCCTTTATCAGTTCAGGGAACGTCAACCAGTTGTGGACTTGCCGGTTAGGGCTTGCATTGCAAGTACACATGAATAGCAGGTTGGGTACACTTAGGGCTGTCTGCATGTGTGTGTGTTTCCCTGCCTACCATGTTGACTGCCTCATAATAAAAAAGTCTGAAATATGGAAGATTCCAAATGAATGCCCAAGCATTATCAACCCAGCGCCAGCATGTGGATTGTAGCAGCAGGCATCGAGTGATAGGTCACATTTCTTCCTGGCTTCTGAAAGGTGCAACATGATTTTTCAGGACAAAAAAGAGGAGATTGTGGACTGGATTGCTCACTGCTCCTCTCAGTCATAGTAGGATGACAAGGAGGTCACCTCTGAGTCTGACACCACGTCTTGGAGCTAGAGGTCACAGCATTTTCTTGCCACGCCAGAGAAGCTTTTCAGTTGTATTCTCTCTGTCTTCACTGCCCAATCCTGATTGGTGCCTTCTTTTTTTTTTTTTTTTTTTTTTTTTACTACGAAGCAACAAAACACTATTATGCGCTATGGCGGATAGTCAAAAAGTTTCCCCGTTGATGACATGCGTGAGAGCATAGCTGTGTTAATGGTGGTAGTAGTGGCTATGGTAGCGACAGTGGTACTCTGGGCAAATACAGGGAATTGGGAGGGGAACCAAGGAGCTCACAATGACATGTCATAGTCTGATAAAAGTGAGGGGGAGGGTAAGGATTCTGATGATGATTGTGTGTTTGACAGGACCAAGGTGCCAGATAGGGGTGTTGAGAAGGAGGTAACATCAGGGGAGGAGGGCAGTGGCAGAACAAAGAGCAGAGGAGACGTATAGCTAGAACCTCCCAAAAAACTGGTAGAGTCAGATCCGTTTTCAGAGTGGGAACTGGTGATGCCATTGGTACTGTGGGTGCAAAAGGCCCACAATGTGCTAGAGCTAAGCCAAGCTCTATTTCCACTAGCTCTGCATGACCATCTCCTGTCTGCCAGTTTTTCTCCTGTGCAAGATCTGCAAGAGTAAAATAAGCCATTGGCATTTAAATACCACAGCTCTAATGAACTAATAATAATATTGTGGCCATGCTGAATCTGGCGGTGATAAACCTAGTTTTGTAAAGCTTTTTGAAAATGTACACTTGCTTGCAGAAGGTGTTGGTCATGTCCAGTAGACTGTCCTTGCATTTCTGGAATTCTTGTGTGGAAGGAACAACCTCCTGGACTTGCAGAGACAGAACAGTATGGCACCAGGAGAGGTATAGGGAGGGCTTGACATGCATGTTGGTACCTGTATTCACTGGATTGAATGGAGGCCATTTTACCACCAAAAATGATAAAAAGCAGAGTGGACCCAGCATGCATGTGGAACCTGCATTCCCTGAATTTTATGGTGGCCATTGTGGCACATAACACGTAGCATTTAGTGTTAGGTTCCCGTCCTACAGAGATCTCCTTGACGTTTGGCAGATGGGCCCAAATAAGTTTGTACAAAATGTATTTGCCAAGAATCTCAAATTTACAAAATAATCGTAGCATTAGCACCAGAATACTTTCTATTACTATGGCATTTTTCTACTTTGTAATTTGGTTTGCAGAGTGCTGTTGCATTATATATTTTTTTCCTTTGTGTTTCTAGCCACGGCACCATGCACCTGCGCATTTGGATTTGCTGACTGACCCCCTTTTTCAGAGCAGTCTGCTGTTACACTGCTTGATTCATTAAGTTCCAACTAGCTAAAATCCTACTTTGCACATGCTAGAGCGTCTCTACGAGCAGCGTTCATGCTACAGGGGACAATGGTGGAGGAAGAACAGCTAACACATTTTGCTGCCCTTTGTTACGGACATTGGGTGTGGACCCACTGTTCCAACTAACTAGTTTGGCTTTGGGATAAACGTAAGGGCGTTGTCCTGGCAGTTTCCTGGTATTAACCTATTAACCCCCGTACAGGGATCTGGACTTTGCCACAAAGAACCAACCAGGCAGCTACCTCCTGGAGTAGTCCTAGTGTAGTTGGCTGCTGACCCATTGGGATCAGAGACACCGGTACAAAGCATCAAGAACACAGGCAAAAGCGTAGTAACATAGTTTATAAGGCCGAAAAAAAGACATCTGTCCATCCAGTTCGACCTGTTTTCCTACAAGTTGATCCAGAGGAAGGCAAAAAACCCCTGTGCAGTAGAAGCCAATTTTCCTCACTTTAGGGGAAAAAAAATTCCTTCCCGACTCCAATTAGGCAATCAGAATTACTCCCTGGATCAACAACAACCCATATCTAGTAACTATAACCTGTAATATTATTACCCTCCAGAAATACATCCAGGCCCCTCTTGAACTCTTTTACTGAACTTACCATCACCACCTCCTCGGGCAGAGAGTTCCATAGTCTCACTGCTCTTACTGTAAAGAATCCTCTTCTATTTTTGTGAACAAACCTTCTTTCCTCCAGGCGCAGAGGATGTCCCCTCATCATGGTTACTGTCCTTGGGATAAAGAGATCATGGGAGAGATCTCTGTACTGACCCCTGATATATTTATACATAGTTATTAGATCTCCCCTCAGTCGTCTTTTTTTCTAAAGTGAATAACCCTAATTTTGATAATCTTTCTGGGTACTGTAGTCCACCCATTCCAGCTATGACTTTAGTTGCCCTCCTCTGAACCTTCTCCAGCTCTGCTATGTCTGCCTTGTTCACAGGAGCCCAGAACTGTACACAGTACTCCATGTGTGGTCTGACTAGTGATTTGTAAAGTGGCAGGACTATGTTCTCATCACGGGCATCTATGCCCCTTTTGATGCAACCCATTATCTTATTGGCCTTGGCAGCAGCTGTCTGACACTGGTTTCTGCAGCTTAGTTTGCTGTTCACTAAAATTCCTAGGTCCTTTTCCATGTCAGAGTTACCCAATGTTTTACCATTTAGTATGTACTGGTGACTTGCATTATTCCTTCCCATATGCATAACCTTACATTTGTCAGTGTTAAACCTCATCTGCCATTTCTCTGCCCAAGCCTCCAGTCTATCCAGATCCATCTGTAGCAGTGTACTGTCCTCTTCTGTGTTAATTACTTTACACAGTTTAGTGTCATCTGCAAAAATTGATATTTTACTGTGCAAGCCTTCTACAAGATCATTAATAAATATATTGAAGAGAATAGGGCCCAATACTGACCCCTGTGGTACCCCACTAGTTACAGTGACCCAATCTGAGTATGTACCATTAATAACCACCCTCTGTTTTCTATCAATGAGCCATTTACTTACCCACATACAGACATTTTCTCCCAGGCCAAGCATTCTCATTTTGTATACTAACCTTTTATGTGGTACCATGTCAAATGCTTTGGAGAAGTCCAGATATACGATATCCATTGATTCCCCGCGGTCAAGTCTAGAACTTACCTCCTCATAGAAACTGATTAAATTGGTTTGACACGACAGATCCCTCATGAAGCCATGCTGATATGGAGTTATTTGCTTATTTTCATTGAGGTACTCCAAGATAGCATCTCTTAGAAAACCTTCAAACAGTTTACCCACTACAGATGTTAAACTTACCGGCCTATAGTTCCCGGGCTCTGTTTTTGGACCCTTTTTGAATATTGGCACCACATTTGCTATGCGCCAATCCTGTGGAACACTCCCTGTCAGTATAGAGTCCTTAAATATCAAGTATAAGGGTCTGGCAATGACATTACTTAATTCTCTTAGGATACGTGGGTGTATGCCATCCGGTCCTGGCGATTTGTCTATTTTAATCTTTTTAAGACGCCCCAGTACTTCTTCCTGGGTCAGACAGGACACTTTTAAAGGGGAATTCACTTTTATATTCTGCATTTCATCTGACAGTTTATTTTCCTCAGTGAATACAGTGGAGAAAAAAATATTTAAGAGTTTTGCTTTCTCCTCATCGCTCTCTGCTACTCTCCCCTCACTACTCTGTAAGGGGCCAACACCTTCAGATTTATACTTTTTAGTAGTCTCAACACAGTCCAATAATCAGGGCAGGCTGAGTACTTGAGTATTCAGCCTAGCAGTTTCAAAGTCAGTGGTTTAGTATACAAAATGGATGGGGGATGAGCACTCCCTTATCTGGCTTATCTTTTGTTATAAAATTGCTATACCTCACAGATGTATGTATGTTTAAAATCAGGTATTTATTTATAATATTAAAATCTAAACACTAATACATAAGCTAAAATGCAGGAAAATTTTAGAATGAGGTAAAATGTAAAAACCAGTCAGATGAAAAAATGATAAAAAATGATAAAGAGTAATAATAGAGGTCAGTTCATTGTGATGATCAATTCATTTGGGTGGCAAAGTTCATTTAAATAAAAGTCAATATTCATCCAGATGAATCAATAAATGTAGGTCCAATTAGATATAGTGTTCCATAAAGGTAACAAAGGATCCTTATTTCATAAAGGTGTCAGGAGGTCTTTATTAATGCTCTGGATGACAAATGATTCACAGATTCCCTATGTACAGTGTCCAAATGTTATGTCAAATAGTGGGTTGTTACATAAAGTTCTCATATATGAAGAAGTGTAGTATATATACCGTTTGAATAACTTATGTTACTGTTGGTAACAGATTTTTCAAAGTACGGATACTACCCTCCTTGGATGTGCCTTCACTGTCGGCGTTCTCTTTTGGTTGCCAGCACCTGCAGCTCTGTGTTCAGTTCGGACGGATTTTCCGCGCGCGTCCTGGAGATGAGTAGTAAGCGCGCCTTTTCTCGCTCAAACAGCGTCCCACGCGGGTGCCTGTTGTGTGTGCAGTGATCCGATGCCGCGCTGCTAATTGTATTTGCTTACAGGAGTCAATTCTTGTATCTTGTTCTCCTGGAATAGATATATTGTAACAGAATGGATATCTGTAGTTTGCTCTTTAGAGACGTCTCTTATTATGGTGGGAAAAGAGCGGGGTCTAGAACTCAGCCCAGACGCGTTTCGGGGTCTATAATCTGCCCCTTCCTCAGTGGTAACTAGACCCTCTCTTTTCCTGAGATTTATACTCTTTCAGGCCATCAGTAGGAGGGTTTGTAATTGCTGGGTTTCATGGAAAATCTGGTATAGGATCAGTAGTTCATCAAAGTGGAGTACATTATCGATTAAGGTTGTTCTTGGATATGTCATATATATATATATATATATTCTCTCCAATAATGGACATTCAGCAGTGTCTTGTTCATTATGTGTGTTTAAAAAATATATACATTATTGCAAAAATACAGATGTTTGTTTATATATACATAAAAATAAAAATAAATAAAAATGAGATAAAAGATATATTTAGAACACAGAGTATTATACATAGATGGGGAAATACTGTGACGAGTTCGTCTTATTAATAGGGTCCTGTTCATTGTATTTATTCCTGATACCAGTTTTAGCCATCCCATATATTTCATATAATGTATGTCACATCCACAATGTATATTTCTATTTTGTAAGTGATTGGTATATATCATAATCACTGTTCTCTATTCTCTGTTGATAGGTGTTCATGTGGCCTTATAGGGAAAGATCTCAGATGAGCTTGGTAAGTATGGATTTTCTGTCTTTTCTCAGGTGGTGTAGGGGTTCTGTGTTTTCAAGTGATGTGTAGGGACGGTGGCCCAGCAGGGAGGGGGGATCGAGGTGCTGGGAAAACAGCCTGACCTCGATGCCCCATCTCCGCAAGGCACCCGCCCCACTCGACAAGATTTACTGGACATCATAAGAATCCAAAAATTTCCATTTCAGCATTCAGACCTTTCGGGATTATTGTGTTGAACTCAAAAATTCTCCTCGATTCTAAACGTGACATATTATTGATGTGTTGTCCACCCCTCCAATCTTTCTGTACCCTTTCAAGAGCTGCATAGACAAGTGAGGTGGGATCCTGACTGTGGTGTTCCTTATAGTGGTTGGATACTGAGTGCAGTTCATACCCTTTCTTTATGTTGTTTATGTGTTCATAGATCCTCTTTCTCAATGGTCTTTTTGTCCTCCCAATGTACTGCTTTCTGCATGGACATTCGAATAAGTATATTACGTCAGTGGAGTCGCATGTTAGGCATTCCTCTATATTGTGCACATGTGTATTGGCAGTTGATTTAATTTCAATGGTTCTTTTGGGGAATTTTGTAATTTGACAGTTAGAGCATCTTCCACATCTAAAGAAGCCCTTTGTTTGTAACTAGAGATGAGCGAGCACTAAAATGCTCGGGTGCTCGTTATTCGAGTCGAACTTTTCCCGATGCTCGGGTGCTCGTTTCGAATAACGAACCCCATTGAAGTCAATGGGAGACTCGAGCATTTTTGTAGGGGACCAAGGCTCTGCCTAGGGAAGGCTGGGTGAAAACCTGGAAACCTCAGAAAATGATGGAAACACCATGGAAATGGACAGGAAACAGCAGGGGCAGCATGCATGGATGCCTCTGAGGCTGCCTAATCCCACCATTACCCCAAATTCTCCTAGTGGGGCATGTGTGGTATCGATTCTTCTCAGTTTAAAATCGTATACGTCCCCTATCTTGGGACCATATATTTCATGGATTTTTCGAACACGGAAAAGGAAAAAGAGCTTGCTCTGGCCAGGGGAGTGTCTTTTCTACTGCAGCTAAGGGGACGTGTCCATGCTCTGCCTATCACAGGTCAGGAGCCAATTAAAAGAGGAACCAACAAAAATCAGTATAATATCTAATACGTCCCCTATCCGGGTAAATTGTTTGGAGAAAGGGCCTGTAGGTGGGGGGCAGGCTGGGGGGAAGGAGGTTGAGCTGGAAGAGCCAGAGGAGTGCCCCCTGGGCTAGCGTGTGTGGTGGTGACAACAGCCGGATGGATTTGGAAAAACTTTAGCATCAACCGGTACGGTATGTATTCTTCTGAGTTTAATACCGTATACGGCACCTATCCGGAAAAATAGTTTGGAGAGAGAGAAAGAGAGGACAAAGACATGCAGTATGGAGCAATTACACGGAAACTATTAGATTAGGCAGACTTGGTCTGCTTAATTGCAACCCAGACAAATGAGAGAAAGAGAGGAAAATGACGTATTTTTAAAAGTGACGTTCAGTATAGATCAAGTGTGGTATGTGTTCTATGTATACTACTCAGTTTAATACCGTATATGGCAGCTATCCGGAAAAATAGTTTGGAGAGAGAGAAAGATAGGAAAAAGACGTAAATTGTTTGGAGAGAGGGCCTGTAGGTGGGGGGGCAGGCTGGGGGGAAGGAGGTTGAGCTGGAAGAGCCATAGGAGTGCCCCCTGGGCTAGCATGTGTGGTGGTGACAACAGCCGGATGTAATTAGAATGACGACGCAGGACCCCAACTTAAAAATTTAGCATCAACCGGTACAATTGTCAATTATGAGCTCGATCAAGTGTGGCATGACTTTTTAGATGGAGATTGTATGTGGTCACGTACTTCCTGGAACCCCATAGTCACCCCTTCTCTGATGTGCTACCCCAGAACATTCTCTGCCCCAATTCGCAAGACCTTTTGCAGTCTCAGTGTGCTGACAGTGGGGATTTACCAGTGTTGTCTGAGGAGGTGGTGGACAATGGCGAGACACAGGTGTCGGGGGGTGAGGTAGTTGAAAGTGAAGCAAGTTACATTGTGGACTCCTTGTCTATGGAACCCCATGGCCTTTCATAAAAATAATCTGGTGATGACCCCAAGGCAATTTTCAGGGACACGGTAATGGTGACCCACTTAAAAATGCTGCCTGACAACCTGGCGGTTAACCCCTGATTGTCTGTCTTTCAATAAGATTGCAGTGTAAAGCATGGTGGTGAGCCTCAGTAATAGGATTGCAGTGTAAAGCATGGTGGTGAGCCTCAGTATGACTTTTTGGAGATTGGAGATTGCATGTGGTCACGTACTCCCTGGAACCCCATAGTCACCCCTTCTCTGATGTGCTACCCTAGAACATTCTCTGCCCCAATTCGCAAGACCTTTTGCAGTCTCCGTGTGCTGACAGTGGGGATTTACCAGTGTTGTCTGAGGAGGTGGTGGACAATGGCGAGACACAGGTGTCGGGGGGGGGGGGGTGAGGTAGTTGTATGGTAAGCAAGTTACAGTGGGGACTCCTTGGGGGGACTTTCTCATGATGGGACAGATTCAACTTGGGTGGATCAGGCACAGGAACAGATCAATTTTTTTTTTTTGTGTTTATTTAACTTTTATTTAGCACAAATAACCACAGAGATATTTATTCGTTCTCTTCGCTGCGCAGTCTGGCATTGGGGTTCATCACTTTGATGGCGAGCTGTGCCGCTCTCTCCACAATGGTCTGTCGGTTCTTTGAGGAAACGTTGAGGAGATCAGTGAAATTCAGTGAATGACGACGCAGGACCCCAACTTAAAAATTTAGCATCAACCGGTACAGTCGTAAATTATGAGCTTGATTAAGTGTAGCATGTGTTCTCTGTATTCTTCTCAGTTTATTACCGTATATGGCAGCTATCCGGAAAAATAGTTTGGAGAGAGAGAAAGCTAGGAAAAAGACGTAAATTGTTTGGAGAGAGGGCCTGTAGGTGGACCTCCGGAAAAATTGTTTGGAGAGAGGGCCTGTAGGTGGACCTCCGGAAAAATTGTGGTAAAAGAGTGCCAGTTGGACCTCTAAAAAATGGCGTTTTTTTAGTCAGCGTTAGGCAAAGACGACATGGAGGAGGAGGAGTAGGAGGAGTAGAGAAGAGGAATCGGATACATAAGTAATGTTAATCTTTAGCTGCTTTCCCCTGGAGGAGATTTGAATTCCGGTGAAATCCAGGCTTTGTTCATTTTAATGAGTGTCAGCCTGTCAGCGCTGTCAGTTGACAGGCATGTATGCTTATCGGTGATGAAGCCACCAGCTGCACTTAATACCCGCTCTGACAGCACGCTACCGGCAGGGTAGGCCATCACCTCCAAGGCGTACAGCTCCAGTTCAGGCCACGTGTCCAGCTTTGAAACCCAGTAGTTGTATGGAGCAGAGTGATCGCTATGGACGTTGGTATGGTCAGCTAGGTACTCCCTTACCATCTGTACAGCTTACTGTACAGCTCCCCCCTACTCTGCCTAGACTGGGGACAGGTGACAGTGTCTTGCTGGGGTGACATAAAACTGGCAAAGGCCTTGGAGAGCGTTCCCCTGCCAGTGCTGGACAAGCTGCCTGCTCTGCTCCTCTCCCCCGCTACTTGGCCCACAGAACCATGCCCTCTGCCGCTAGCGGCGTCAGATGGGAAGAATTGTTTCAGCTTGTGCACCAGGGCCTGTTGATATCTATTCACTCTCATACTCCTTTCCTGGAAAGGTTCTGCTTGTACCGTGGGTCCAGGAGAGTGAACACCCAGTAATCGGTGTTTGAAAAAATTCTTCTAACGCAAGGGTCATGGGATAGGCAGCCTAACATGAAGTCTGCCATGTGCGCCAGAGTCCCAACACGCAAGAATTCCCTCTCCTCACTGGCCTGACTCTCCATTTCCTCCTCCTCCTCCTCCAAGTCCTCCTCTTCAGCCCATACACGCTCAAGAGT
>ONZH01026229.1:0-16899 GCA_900303285.1 Rhinella marina
AAATGATGGAAACACATGGAAATGGACAGGAAACAGCAGGAGCAGCATGCATGGATGCCTCTGAGGCTACCTAATCCCACCATTACCCCAAATTCTCAGGCAACAGCCTGGTGGTTACCCTCATGGCAATTGTGCTCACCCAGACAAAGAAAGGCGAGGCACATGCCCATCACATGTTAGGGAAGCACCCAACTAGGTGCAACGAAGGTCCATCACCACCAATTTTCAGGGACACGGTAATGGTGACCCACTTAAAAATGCTGCCTGACAACCTGGCGGTGAACCCCCGATTGTCTGTCTTTCAATAAGATTGCAGTGTAAAGCATGGTGGTGAGCCTCAGTAATAAGATTGCAGTGTAAAGCAGGGTGGTGAGCCTCAGTATGACTTTTTAGATGGAGATTGCATGTGGTCACGTACTCCCTGGAACCCCATAGTCACCCCTTCTCTGATGTGCTACCCCAGAACATTCTCTGCCCCAATTCGCAAGACCTTTTGCAGTCTCTGTGTGCTGACAGTGGGGATTTACCAGTGTTGTCTGAGGAGATGGTGGACAATGGCGAGACACAGGTGTCGGGGGGTGAGGTAGTTGTATGGGAAGCAAGTTACAGTGGGGACTTCTTGGGGGGACTTTCTCATGATGGGACAGATTCAACTTGGGTGGATCAGGCACAGGAACAGATCATTTTTTGTTTTTTTTGTGTTTATTTAACTTTTATTTAGCACAAATAACCACGGAGATATTTATTCGTTCTCCTCGCTGCGCAGTCTGGCGTTGGGGATCGTCACTTTGATGGCGAGCTGTGCCTCTCTCTCCACAATGGTCTTTCGGTTCTTTGAGGAGACGTTGAGGAGATCAGTGAAATTCAGTGAAATTCAGTGAATGACGACGCAGGACCCCAACTTAAAAATTTAGCATCAACCGGTACAGTCATAAATTATGAGCTTGATCAAGTGTGGCATGTGTTGTCTGTATTCTTCTCAGTTTATTACCTTATATGGCAGCTATCCGGAAAAATAGTTTGGAGAGACAGAAAGATAGGAAAAAGATGTAAATTGTTTGGAAAGAGGGCCTGTAGGTGGACCTCCGGAAAAATTGTTTGGAGAGAGGGCCTGTAGGTGGACCTCCGGAAAAATTGTTTGGAGAGAGGGCCTGTAGGTGGACCTCCGGAAAAATTGTTTGGAGAGAGGGCCTGTAGGTGGACCTCCGGAAAAATTGTTTGGAGAGAGGGCCTGTAGGTTGACCTCCAGAAAAATCGTTTGAAGAGAATGCCTGTAGGTGGACCTCTGGAAAAATTGTTTGAAGAGAGGGCCTGTAGGGGGCCCTCCTGAAAAATTGTGGTAAAAGAGTGCCAGTTGGACCTCTAAAAAATGGCTTTTTTTTAGTCAGCGTTAGGCAAAGACGACATGGAGGAGGAGTAGGAGGAGTAGAGAAGAGGAATCGGATATATAAGTAATGTTAATCTTCAGCTGCTTTCCCCAGGAGGAGATTTGAATTCCGGTGAAATCCAGGCTTTGTTCATTTTAATAAGCATCAGCCTGTCAGCGCTGTCAGTTGACAGGCATGTACGCTTATCGGTGATGACGCCACCAGCTGCACTGAATACCCGCTCTGACAGCACGCAAGCGGCAGGTCAGGCCAGCACCTCCAAGGCGTACAGCGCCAGTTCAGGCCACGTGTCCAGCTTTGAAACCCAGTAGTTGTATGGAGCAGAGTGATCGCTATGGACGTTGGTATGGTCAGCTAGGTACTCCCTCACCATCTTTCTGTACAGCTCCCCCCTACTCTGCCTAGACTGGGGACAGGTGACAGTGTCTTGCTGGGGTGACATAAAAACTGGCAAAGGCCTTGGAGAGCGTTCCCCTGCCAGTGCTGGACAAGCTGCCTGCTCGGTTCCTCTCCCCCGCTACTTGGCCCACAGAACCATGCCCTCTGCCGCTAGTGGCGTCAGATGGGAAGGATTGTTTCAGCTTGTGCACCAGGGCCTGTTGATATCTATTCACTCTCATACTCCTTTCCTCTGCAGGGATGAGAGTGGAAAGGTTCCGCTTGTACTGTGGGTCCAGGAGAGTGAACACCCAGTAATCGGTGTTTGAAAAAATGCTTCTAACACGAGGGTCACGGAATAGGCAGCCTAACATGAAGTCTGCCATGTGTGCCAGAGTCCCAACACGTAAGAATTCCCTCTCCTCACTGGCCTGACTCTCCATTTCCTCCTCCTCCTCCAAGTCCTCCTCTTCAGCCCATACACGCTCAAGAGTTAAGGACTGAGCACTGGTACCCTCTACTGTCTCGCCGACATTCTTTTCCTCTTCCTCCTCATCCTCATCCCCCTCCTCCGATACGCGCTGAGAAACAGACCGGAGGGTGCTCTGGCTATCAAGCGACGTATCTTTCTCCACCGTCTCTTGTGACAAGCGCAAAGCATCCGACTTGATGCTGAGCAGTGAGTTTTTCACCTGGCAAAGCAGCGGGATGGTGAGGCTGATAATGGCGGCATCGCCGCTGACCATCTGTGTTGACTCCTCAAAGTTGCTCAACACCTTGCAGATATCAGACATCCACGTCCACTCCTCATTGTAGACTTGAGGAATCTGAGTGACCTGACTACCAGTTCTGGTGGAAGTTGACATCTGGCAGTCTACAATCGCTCTGCGCTGCTGGTAAACTCTGGATAACATGTTTAATGTCGAATTCCATCTCGTGGGCACGTCGCACAACAGTCGGTGAGCGGGCGCTGCGCTGCCCTGAGAGTGGCAGCATCTGTGGTCGACTTGCGGAAATGCGCACAGATGCGGCGCACCTTGGTGAGCAAATCAGACAGATTGGGGTATGTCTTGAGGAACCGCTGAACTATTAGATTGAACACGTGGGCCAGGCATGGCACATGTGTCAGTCTGCCGAGTTGCAGAGCCGCCACCAGGTTACATCCGTTGTCACACACAACCATGCCTGGCTTGAGGTTCATCGGTGCCAGCCACACATCGGTCTGCGCTGTGATGCCCTGTAACAGCTCTTGGGCGGTGTGCCTTTTGTCACCTAAGCTCAACAGTTTGAGCACCGCCTGCTGGCGCTTACCCAAGGCACTGCTGCTGCGCCTACGGACTGAAGGCGCCGTGCCCACCGATGGTAATTCGGAGGAGGAGGTGGAGGAGGAGGAGGGGTCGGAGGAGGAGGCATAGTACGTCTGAGAGACCTTGACCGAGGTAGACCCCGCAATCCTCGGTGTGGGCAGTACATGAGCGGCCCCAGGGTCAGTCTCGGTCCCAGCCTCCACCAAGTTAACCCAATGTGCCGTTAGTGAGATATAGTGTCCCTGCCTGGCAGCACTTGTCCACGTGTCCGTGGTTAGGTGGACCTTCTCAGAAACAGCGTTGGTCAGGGCACGGATGATGTTCTCTGACACGTGCTGGTATGGGGCTGGGACGGCACATCGGGAAAAATAGTGGCGGCTGTGGACAGAATACCGAGGGGCAGCCACCGCCATGAGATTGCGGAATGCCTCGGTCTCTACCAGCCTATAGGGCAGCATCTCCAGGCTCAGCAATTTGGAGATGTGGATGTTGAGGGCTTGGGCATGTGGGTGGGTGGAACTGTATTTCCTCTTGCGCTCCAGCGTCTGCAGTAAAGACAGCTGAACGATGCGCTGGGACACATTGTTGGACACTGTGGAGGATCGTGGAGGCGAAGGTGTGGTTTTCCGGTGGGAGGCGCTCATGCCGGGGTCCTGGGCAGGGGGTTGACTAGCAGAGTCAGCGAGTGACACAGGGGAAGGAGCAGTGGTGTGACCCGCAGGAGGTGGTGAACGGCCTTGGTTTCATTGAGTGGGGTTTTTAGCACTCATATGCCTGCGCATGCTGGTGGTGGTTAGGCTAGTAGTGGTGGCACCCCTGCTGATCCTGGTGTGGCACAGGTTGCACACCACAGTCCGTCGGTCATCCTCACTTTCTTTAAAGAACCTCTAGACTTGCGAACATCTAGGCCTCGCCACGGGAGCTTCACTACGTGAAACAGTTGCTGCTGATGCACCAGCTCTGGCCCTGCTTCTCCCTCTGGCCACAGCACTGCCTCTTACAACCTGTTCTGGTGCAGCACTCGCCTCCGCCTCAGAAGCACTGTCTTCACTCGGCTTATCAACCCAGCTTGGGTCAGTCACCACGTCATCCTCCGATTCCTCAGTCTGCTCCCCCCTCGGACTTCCTGCCCTGACAAGAACTTCACCACTGTCTGACAACCATGTCTCCTCATCGTCCGACACCTCTTTACAAACTTCCTCCACTAACTCAACATTGTCATCATCTTCATCATCACTACCCACAGACTGCGACAGTTGGAAAACTTGGGCATCGGGAATGAGGTCAGCAGCAACCTGAGAAGTGGTTTGTGACTCTGGGAAGGGTCCAGAAAACAGTTCCTCAGAGTATGCCGGATCGCATTCCAAATTTTCCTGGGAGGGGGCAGACTGGGGGGAAGGAGGTTGAGGTGGACGAGCCTGAGGAGTGCTCCCTTGGGTAACGTGGGTGGACTGCGTGGAAGACTGACTGGTGGACAAATTACTTGAAGCATTGTCCGCAATCCACAACATCAGCTGTTCGCACTGTTGTGGTTTCAACAGTCCTCTACCACGTGTCCCTGTAAGTTGAGACATGAAGCTAGGGAGTGTAGCTCTGCGGCGTTCCCCTGCTCCCTCATCAGCAGGTACTGTCTCACCCTGCCCAGGACCATGGCCTCTGCCCCCTCCAGTAATTGACCCTTAGCCCTGGGGTTCAACATTTTATGTATATAAGTGTATTATATAAAAAATAAAAAATAAACGGGCCTACTGTACTGAAACCCACAAACTTGTTCAGTCTGGTTGAATTCAGTGACGTACAGAAAGTGTCACCTGGACAGAAAATACGGATTGTAGTGACTATTTTTTTTATATATATATTTTTTTTATATATTTTTTTTAGTTTTGTTTTTTTGGGAACTTGACGTGCAGAAACTAACTGACACCCTGCTGACGGTGGCTATTTTGACTGCGACCCAGACAAATGTTGCACAGAGATTTTTGGGATCTAGCTATGTACGTGAGAGCAAAAGACCCGGTTGGATTAAGTGACGTACAGAAAGTGTCACCTGGACAGAAAATACGGATTGTAGTGAGTGTACTGAACTGTGACACACAGAATGGTTCCACGCAGCTGTGTGAAATGGATTTGTATCACTGAGCTAAAACAACCAAAAAACAATTTTTTTTATATATTTTTTTTTAGTTTTGTTTTTTTGGGAACGTGACGTGCAGAAACTATCGTAGAGCTAACTGACACCCTGCTGACGGTGGCTATTTTGACTGCGACCCAGACAAATGTCGCACAGAGATTTTTGGGATCAAGCTATATACGTGAGAGCAAAAGACCTGGTTGTATTAAGTGACGTACAGAAAGTGTCACCTGGACAGAAAATATGGATTGTAGTGAGTGTACTGAACTGTGACACACAGAATAGTTCCACGCAGCTGTGTGAAATGGATTTGTATCACTGAGATATAACAATAAAAAAAAAGGGGTTATGTATGGCGATAGCTGCACTACTAGTGCCAGCCAGCCAGCCAAGACAGGATACAAAAAAAAATTTCTTGTAGCCCTTAGAAGGGCTGTAGTGTTCTTTGTGGGTGATTCCTGCCTAACAGAGAACTAAATGCAGGCCCTAACACTCTCCCTGAAACGCAGCAGCTCTATTCCTAACGACATCCAGACAGCATCTGAGCCGAGCACCGTGGCCAGTCACTAGTATATTCCAAGGTCACCTGATCAGGCCAGCCAACCCCTGCTATCGACATGTAAGGGCCCCACGTGATGCTGGGTGTACCGCAGAGTCTCCTGGCTTGTGATTGGCTGAGTTTATAGGCGCCAAAAATGCACAATGCGGAAGTTGCCATTTCCTCGAGCATGGCGAGATACTCGTCCGAGCAGCGAGCACTTACGAGTACCGTAATACTCGAACGAGCACCAAGCTCGGATGAGTATGCTCGCTCATTTCTAATCCTTACTCATTATTATCTTCATGACATTCATTATTTTTCAGTTCTTATGTTTAATACTTTACTGTTTTGCAGAATCTGTTGAGGTTATTGTTCTGCTTTGTGCACTGTGAGAGAAGTATACAGACTGCTTTGCCTAGAGCAGGGATTAGCAACCTTCGGCACTCTAGCTGTTGTGAAAGTACAACTCCCAGCATGCTTTTTCCACGTGTGGGAGTTTAGAGAGCAGCCAAGGAAGTGTGCATAATGGAAGATGTAGTTTCACATCTGGAGTGCCGGAGGTTGCTGACCCCTGGCCTAGAGGTTCCATGAGGTATAGTTATGTCAGGAAGATCATATGGGCACAACAGTTTTGCCCACAAAATTAGTAACATATGCCCACTGATAAACATCAAAACTATTGTGGTAATGACTCGAATCAGATAGACCTCTGCTCCCAACAATTTAACATTTTATAGTGACTGTATAAGAAAAAGTGATTGTATAAGAAAAAAAGGGTGTTCCTTCTCTAATGTCAGCTTGGGAACTGAATTTGTTGGGGTTGACATTTTAAATGCTAGCCTGGGGAAGAAATACAGCCCACAGGGCTATGTCTTACAGATACCTATGCTTTTTACAGTATGCATTTCAAAATATACAGACATTCTAATGCATTACACAGAGATACTGAACAAAACACCTTACCTATGCAGTTAATATGCACAGGCATTGGTGTTTTGGAATATATAGAAACTCTAATACTTTACAGTTAGGTATTGAAAAAAAAACAAGTTAAAGTCACCTAGTGGGACTGAAAAAGTTAAACAATGTTTTTTCTCATGCGTACAAAAAATAAAGTAGAAAAATATATTTTTAAATAAACACGTTGTTAAACATACAGCACAAAACCAATGAAACATACGCACATTATCCCTGCTGCTGCAGAAAACTAGAAAGCTAATGTATCATTATTGGCTTACGAATGGCATAAAAAATAATTAAAAAGTGATGGTGAATTAGCATTTTTAATTATGTCATTTTGAAAAAAACTTACTAGCTTATATGTACTCTAAAATGATTCCTAAAATATCTTCAGCTTACACTCCCCTAAAAACAAGATCTAGAGCTTATGAAGCTAATGTTCTCTGGGACTGATTTAAAATGGCCGCCAGCCAACTGTCCTAGAAAGTGAGCAAGACTGGCTGCCTCCTTGCAGGTGGGTGAATGCTGGGGGGCTCACTACACATTGCACTGCTCTACAATAGATTGTAATAATGCAACCCTGCCTTACGATATATCATCATGACTGAGCAGCCTAACAGGAAAACTCACTAATATGTAGAATATGCAAATGCCAGTGCAGTGTGTAGTGATCCCCCCACTCCCACCCTCACCCCCTAGACAGCTTTGCAAATGAAGGCAACCAGTCCTGTACACATTCTAGGACAAGTTGCTGATAGCCATTTTATATTATTTTCAGAGAACCCCTTTAAATAAAAGTTCTTCTTCTTATTCTTTAATCAAACAAGCTAAGCCTAGAGTAACAGGTCCACGTTTTGTGAAAGCCATGACAGCATAAAAGAGAAATGTAGCATCAACCTTTTCTCTATATGTTTCCTTCTTTTTGGGAAAGAGAAATGTACTAAAACAGTTTTCTGAAACAAATGTAGAATTGATTTAACTATAGAGTTCATCTTGCTTGCTGCTGATGTGTCATAGACTAGATCTCCAAAGTGATGGATAGTTTTTTTCAAATTCTTGTACTCCTTTTGGCAGAGAAAACAAACAACTATGACTTACATATTCAAGCTAAAGCAATAAATGAAGGGTGTGGTTCATTTATTGCCTTAGCTTGAATATGTAAGGCCACTTTCACATTAGCGGCAGCACGGATCTGGCGGGTGAAGGGTGCCACCAGATCTGTGCTGCCGCAATTACACATGAGGACACACTTGATTACACACTTGTCACATACACATACACATAGACATACACACAGACATACACAGACATGATTACATGCTCCCAGCAGCTCTGGAGGAGGAAGATTCCCCACAGCACCCTCTGCTGGAGGGAGAATCTTCCTATGTGTGCGCAGTCCTCCTCCTCCTGTGATGTGCGGAGCTGCTGGGAGCATGTAAGTATGTCTGTGTATGTTTATGTCTGTGTGTATTTCTGTGTGTATGTGTCTGTCATGTGTGGTGTGCTGTGGACGGATCCGTCATGAACTCCATTAAAAGCCAATGGAGGACGGATCCGTTTACTGAGTGTGTCACACTGAACGGATCCGTCCTCATTGACTTGCATTGGGGGTCATGACGGATCCGTCTTGGTGAGGATGCCCAGGACGGAGAGCAAACCGCAGCATGTTGCGGTTTGCTCTCCGTTCTGGAGATGGAACGGAATGCTTTTAGGAGCATTCCATTGTCTTCAGTTCAGTTTTGTCCCCATTGACAATGAATGGGGACAAAACGGAAACGTTTTTTTCCGGTATTGAGGCCCTATGACGGAACTCAATACCGGAAAAAGAAAACGCTATTGTGAAAGTAGCCTTAGTCATAGTTGTTTGTTTCTCTGCCAAAATTTTGTTATCAAGTAAATGCAAAAACATTATCTATTCAAATCAGATGAACTTTCGTGGTTCAATGGAATGCATGTTTAAAGCTTTAATATCACAGATTAGTCACTGGTAAAACAATAGTGGCCAATGCAGGGCCAATCTACAATGTGAAACTAAGCCATGATCACATGGCCAAAATAGATGTCGGGAATATAAAACATAACATATACACATATTTTCCTGGAATCCACAGCAGAAATCCGAGACTGACCCTTGGCTTTCAGACACTGATTTTTAGTTTGTTACACAAAATATCTGTCTGCAGATTAGCCCCATTCAATGTTTGCCACACAAAAACATCAACAGCCATTTTATGAACAGGCTTTCTGTTTGAACAGGCTTTCTGTTTTGACAGGAAGGGAGGTGGGCGCCGCTGTGTCGGATTGAAAACCACGCTTCTGCCTATTGTAGGTTTGGACTGTATATTTTTTGCTTTGTATTTCTTTTGTTTCTTTTTGTGTCTCTTTCTTTTCTAGTGCTACCCCTTAATACTTTCTATGTAGGGTGTTCACATAGGACTTTGAGGGCCCCTTTATTATTTTTATTTTGGGCTACTTTATTAGTCTTTTATGAGACATGATATATTAGTCCTTTAGCTTTGCATTTGTCTTTTCTGTAATGCATGTTGGTTTTTTCTCCTGCATAGCGGCGCCCCCATTTATATTCCCGCTTGTTGCTTTATACCACCATCCTTGTGTCATTCTATATATTACATCAATATGCTTGCTTGCTTTTAATTAATAAAGTATTTCTATTCATGCAATGTTGTGTGGATTGCGCATTATTAGGGTCTCAGGACATAAGATTTGCTCAAAAAGGGGACATGACTTATGAAATATAGCAAACCGCACAGAAAATCAACAAAGGCTATATTAATAAGTGTTGTATAGTCATCTTACATACAAATTAATCAAAAGTAGCCAAAAAGTGACCAACCTCTTTAGGCACCCTTACATTACAAACAAGCAAATTTTTGTTTGTTTTTCCCAATTAACTATGTCTAGGTCAGTGTTTCTCAGTGCTCCACAGTAGTGTTTAGCGAATCAAAGTGTCCGAAGTGGAATGTGATCCAAAGTTCAGGATAAATTCGATTTGCAATTAATCTGAATTTCCTAGTGTTGTGTTGTGGTAACGAATATTTTTTTTTCTAAAATGGTGGCTACACATGTTACAAAGTGAAAGTAAGAAGCCCAGGAATGTGATATACCCCATAATGCTATGCAGCCAGCAAATCAGCTGATCGTCATTCCCTGTGATGTCACAGCCCTTTAAAAACCTCATCCCGCACAATCTCTGCAATTTCACTGTGATCTAAGCATAGGGAGAGATATATCAAGCACTAGAGACAGTGTTCAAGAAAGCTTTCATTGTGGAATGTTGGATAAGGAGACTGCAGGGACAGTGCAGGACAGTGTAGGGAGACTGTAGGGAGAGTTTTTACACACTGTAGGATAAGCATAGGGAGAGCATAGGGAGTCTGCAGGGACAGTGCAGGCTCTGTAATCTGAAGCTGAAGGGATCCAATAGGAAACAGCCCACTTTGTATTAGTCCCTGTGTAGGACAGAGAGCTATGCAATTGAACAGTGTCCACCTTGTTAAATAGATAAGCAATTCTATTAGGTCTTGATTGTCAAAATGGGGTGAATAAGCTGTCTATTTTAACTGTTATTAGGGTGTCCACTTTGTTAAATAGATAAGCAATTCTATTATGCCTTCATTCTCAAATTGGGATTAGTTGTCTAATTAAGGTGTCAACCTGCCTGTCAGAGTAACTGTCAGAGTAACTGTTTGACTACAAGGACTAGTTATGCATATTGCTGCAATGCACAGTAAAGTACATTGAGATACACTCTTCCTACAGGTCAGGATGTAGCTGATTTAACACGCTTCATGATTAATTAATTTGGAACAAAGCAATTTTTTGGGAAAAAATTCAAGCACCTGAATCAAATTTTTTAAAACTTCGCTCATTTCTACTCCTCAGCCACAAACTAAACCACAAACTCATTAGCACAGTGCAAGTACTCAGCTAAAGACCTGACCATTTACCCCTTGGGTTACATGAGCTACAAATTAAGTACCTAGTATTTTGAGCCCTACAGATATTTCTCACATTGTGAATATATGAGGAGCTTAGAGACTAGTTGCAACAATGAATCCATGAATTATACAAGAAGCCAGTCTACTCAAATAGTTCATTGGTTTTCCCATTCATGTGCTATCCAGGCTGCACCTGCATAAGTAGCACATAGGCCCATTAAAGTAAATGGTGCAAATTACACATCCATTTGTCTGTGTTAAAAAATTCGCAGCATGCATCATTTTCTACATTTTCTGAATCTCATTCATTCAAATGGAGCTCCCAGGAAAATAAATAAATAAATAAATTATTGCATCCATACGGAAAATCATGACACCATATGGATGTCCACATAAATCCATGTTTTGTGGATGGAACTCAGAATAGCTGCCTGAAGAAGCCCTTAGTAAGATAAGATGCAGCACCTGGCTATACAGATTTGTATTACAGCAGCCCTTAACCAACCTTGTGGCCTGTGGGTGAAAAGCTTGCTTATTAATGCATTTGAGTATTGCAATTACACAGGGCAAGGTACAGTACAAAGAGATCCTACAGGGCAGGCGAGGGTTCCGTACAATCACAATTTTTGCACTTATTATAAAAGATTTGCTGAGAAATTACTGCAGTTAAAGTTGTTACACTATGTTATGTTACAAAGATGTTGCACAATGCCAGAATATCTCCTAACAATGCCAGTCAGAAAGTCCCCAGTAAGGAAACTGATGCTCCATATTAACTGTCTGTACCATTATGAGTGCACCATCATCCCTGCTGCTCTCAACAATGACTAGTGATGACACATATAAGGCTGCCTCTTCTAAAAATAAACCATAGGTGTTTGTCACTTAGAAAAAAAAGCTTTAAATCTGAAATATAGAAACATAAGAATACAAAAATCAATCTTAAAAAAGTCTGCTCAGATTATATAAATTCCAGAAAAAAAGTAATGAAAACGATATATTTTTGAATGCATTTTCTCTGTTTTTTCAGCTCAACATTTCTTGAAATTGCATTGTTTTCTACATTGCTGCTGCTGGGCAATTTGGTCTGTACATGTTATATATGATGAATTATACTAGATATGACATACACTGCATGCGCTATTGTGACATGACCACTTATTCTGACTTTGAAGTTGAAGTCATATATTAAACTGATTTTAATTAAAACAGCAGAATATCTCAAGGAACATATTTACCTTAATACATAATCAACATTTTTATTCCATTGGAAAATGAATAACATATGAAATAAACTTTTTAATAAAAAAAGACATAAAAAGAAATTAAAACTACTGTAGTAGGTTAACCCAGAGAGCTGTTGCTTGCAATAGCTTGAATATTAGGACTAGAATCACATTTATTTTCTATCTAATGATACAGTACCAAGCTCAATATTCAAATTATTTGATGCTGCAGTTATTTGATGTTGCGGAGCAGGTTCTGTGAGGGAGCTGCAAGTGACACCAGAAGGAGAATCACAGACTGGGCTAACAACTCTCCATTTGTGCAGCGTTCCGGAGACCACAGGCTCTGACTGGATCAGACCCCCATTGCAGGAAGATTTCCATTAATGTCAAGTTGCCAAGTTTCTGCAAAAAAAATAATCAAGTGCTATACAAGTGATCAGGTGATTGCATAGTAAATTCCTGTAGTAGGACTAAATAAATTTAAAAAGTTCCCATCTGTGATGTAGAACAGGCCATCCAATGTGAGAAGCACATTATAGAGAAAAAGGAGGTGAGCAAATTGATATACACATTCATATATGTTTTATGGGAAAATATCCAATAGAAGCTGTTTATGTTCACATACACTGGGAAGGCTGTCTGTCACTGATAGAACCACCCTCTGGACTCCCAAGCCCAGAATTAGCAGGGATTAAAATAAATGTATTGCAAACTGTAATGAAGATTTTACCTCAGAACTATGTATTAACATGCTCAGCTCCTCCACCACGGATTAGACTGTATGTTTAAATTACTGTTTCATTTTCACTTTGACATAAAAAAAAAAAATATATATATATATATATATATATATATATATATATATATATAAAATGTATCATGTAAAAGCTAACCAATAAAATAAATAACATAATGGATAGTCTCATGTTCACAAATGTCTAAAATATTAAAATATGAGATGTGATTGAAAACATTTTCATGTTAACATTTACATAACATTTACATGTTATGAGTCTCAGAACATACTGACATATGAATGTAAAAGTACTTTGCTATTGCACTTTTTTTTTTCCATTCCACCACACCAAAATGTTCTAAAAAGTTTCTTAATATACAGATATGCAATATACATTTATTCTCCCTTATTTTGGGATAACAGTTTGGGGCTTTGGAACCAATTACTACTGTTCTATAGAATTATGGACTCTGCTTACAATATTTTAAACTTACAATGGTCATCCAGGAACAAATTAATATTGTTACTCGTGGGACTACTGTATCATATAGTCCATTAAATGGTGAGATTAAAAAATACTTGCCCCACAAAAAAATCCCTTATATGGTTATTTTAATAGAAAATTGTAAAAAGTTATGGCTTTTGCAAGGTTGGAATGAAAACTTAATGATGAAAAATCAAAGACTAGCTGTGGCGCAAATGGGTTAAGAGAATCCCTGTGTCATGCACCTCCACCTCACACCCTGTACAAGGTATAACATGGTGCATCAGGTTTGCCTGGAGTTTCCCTTTAATATTTATCATGTACAGTACAGACCAAAAGTTTGAACACACCTTCTCATTCAAAGAGTTTTCTGTATTTTCATGACTATGAAAATTGTATATTCACACTGAAGGCATCAAAACTATGAATTAACGCATGTGGAATTATATACTTAACCAAAAAGTGTGAAACAACTGAAAATATGTCTTATATTCTAGGTTCTTCAAAGTAGCCACCTTTTGCTTTGATTACTGCTTTGCACACTCTTGACATTCTCTTGATGAGCTTCAAGAGGTAGTCACCTGAAATGGTTTTCACTTCACAGGTGTGCCCTGTCAGTTTTAATAAGTGGGATTTCTTGCCTTATAAATGGGGTTGGGACCATGAGTTGTGTTGGGCAGAAGTCAGGTGGATACACAGCTGATAGTCCTACTGAATATAAATACTATATAAATAAATATTATTATTATTATTATTACTGAATAGACTGTTAGAATTTGTATTATGGCAAGAAAAAAGCAGCTAAGTAAAGAAAAACGAGTGGCCATCATTACTTTAAGAAATGAAAGTCAGTCAGTCCGAAAAATTGGGAAAACTTTGAAAGTGTCCCAAAGTGCAGTCGCAAAAACCATCAAGCGCCACGAAGAAACTGGCCCACATGAGGACCGCCCCAGGAAAGGAAGTCCAAGAGTCACCTCTGCTGCGGAGGATAAGTTCATCCGAGTAACCAGCCTCAGAAATCGCAGGTTAACAGCAGCTCAGATTAGAGACCAGGTCAATACCACACAGAGTTCTAGCAGCAGACACATCTCTACAACAACTGTTAAAAGGAGACTGTGTGCAGCAGGCCTTCATGGTAAAATAGCTGCTAGGAAACCACTGCTAAGGACAGGCAACAAGCAGAAGAGACTTGTTTGGGCTAAAGAACACAAGGAATGGACATTAGACCAGTGGAAATCTATGCTTTGTTCTGATGAGTCCAAATTTGAGATCTTTGGTTCCAACCAGCGTGTCTTTGTGCGACGCAGAAAAGGTGAACGGATGGACTCTACATGCCTGGTTCCCACCGTGAAGCATGGAGGAGGAGGTGTGACGGTGTGGGAGTGCTTTTCTGGTTACACTGTTGGGGATTTATTCAAAATTGAAGGCATTCTGAACCATCATGGCTACCACAGCATCTTGCAGCGGCATGCTATTCCATCCGGTTTGCGTTTAGTTGGACCATCATTTATTTATCAACAGGACAATGACCCCAAACACACCTCCAGGCTGTGTAAGGGCTATTTGACCAAGAAGGAGAGTGATGGGGTGCTACGCCAGATGACCTGGCCTCCACAGTCACCAGACCTGAACCCAATCGAGATGGTTTGGGGTGAGCTGGACCGCAGAGCGAAGGCAAAAGGGCCAACAAGTGCTAAGCATCTGTGGGAACTCCTTCAAGACTGTTGGAATACCATTTCAGGTGACTACCTCTTGAAGCTCATCAAGAGAATGCCAAGTGAAGTATATAATTTCGCATGTGTTAATTCAGTTTTGATGCCTTCAGTGGGAATCTACAATTTTCATAGTCATGAAAATACAGAAAACTCTTTGAATGAGAAGGTGTGTCCAAACTTTTGGTCTGTACTGTATACAGTACATATACAGTACATATGGTAGTATATAATCTCTATTTAAGCTCAATTGTATAATAAATGATAGTTTTCATGCGTTGATATAATGACAATGAATGTTGAACAAACAAAATGTAAAGGAATGTAATAGGATATGAACAGTGTTCAACAACGAGTTACAATTTTTTCACTGGCAACAGGACAACGTCATTAATATTGTATATATGTGTCTTTTAATAAGAAAGCACTGAATAAATGAGAATAGTATATAACGATGCACCATATTGGAATGCCTTATTTGTATCCATATGTTTGTTAAGTATTTTTCATAATAAGCATTGTATTACATTAGAAGGACCTTCAAACGATGTACTAACACCTTGGAGCACCCCCCCAATAAAAAAAAAATGTACTGAGCAGCACATGCATGGTCTCTGGAACTACTGTAGAGATAACAAGCAGCTCGACCTGCTGCTTTTTTATAAGAGGGGTTCATGGGATACAGATTACCCATTCTTATGATGGTAGGACCCGTGAGATCTGATAGTTATCCCTTATCCTGTGGATGGGAGACAACTTGTAACAATGGAAATATCCTATTAAGCTCAATTGATACAATAAATGATAGTTTTCCATTTTAAGGTCAAACTGAAAATGTAAATTACAGTGTATTTCAACAACGAGTACAATTTTTTCACTGTAGGTCTAAATTTCTGTAATAAGTACTTCCATGATAAACCATCTTTTATTAATAAATAGAGATGAGCGAGCATACTCGTCCGAGCTTGGTGCTCGATCGAGTATTACGGTACTCGTAAGTGCTCGCTGCTCGGACGAGTATCTCGCCATGCTCGAGGAAATGGCAACTTCCGCATTGTGCATTTTTGGCGCCTAAAAACTCAGCCAATCACAAGCCAGGAGACTCTGCGGTACACCCAGCATCACGTGGGGCCCTTACATGTCGATAGCAGGGGTTGGCTGGCCTGATCAGGTGACCCTGGAATATACTAGTGACTGGCCGCTGTGCTCGGCTGAGATGCTGTCTGGATGTCGTTAGGGATAGAGCTGCTGCGTTTCAGGGAGAGTGTTAGGGCCTGCATTTAGTTCTTTGTTAGGCAGGAGTGATCGCCCAAGAACCCAACAGCCCTTCTAAGGGCTACACAAATTTTTTTTTTTTTGTCTCCTGGCTTGGCTGGCTGGCACTAGTAGTGCAGCTATCGCCATATATAACCCCTTTTTTTTTTTTATATCTCTGTTATATCTCAGTGATACAAATCCGTTTCACACAGGCAGTGTGGAACCATTCTGTGTGTCACAGTTTCAGTACACTCACTACAATCCGTATTTTCTGTCCAGGTGACACTTTCTGTACGTCACTTAATCCAACCGGGTCTTTTGCTCCACGTATATAGCTTGATCCCAAAAATCTCTGTGCGACATTTGTCTGGGTCGCAGTCAAAATAGCCACCGTCAGCAGGGTGTGAGTTAGCTCTACGATAGTTTCTGCACGTCACGTTCCAAAAAAAACAAAATAAAAAAATAAAAAAAAAAAATAGTTTTTTTTGTTTGTTTAGCTCAGTGATACAAATCCATTTCACACAGCTGCGTGGAATCTTCTGTGTGTCACAGTTCAGTACACTCACTACAATCCGTATTTCTGTCCAGGTGACACTTTCTGTACGTCACTTAATCAACCGGGTCTTTTGCTCTCACGTATATAGCTTGATCCAAAAATCTCTGTGCGACATTTGTCTGGGTCGCAGTCAAAATAGCCACCGTCGCAGGGTGTGAGTTAGCTCTACGATAGTTTCTGCAGTCACGTTTCCAAAAAAAACAAACAAACAAATAAAAAAAAAAAATAGTTTTTGTTGTTTTAGCTCAGTGATACAAATCC